>MVGT01001100.1:292324-315633 GCA_002174775.1 Macleaya cordata
TCTACAAGTGTGTGCATACTGCATGTGTTACGTATAAGATGAGACGATGTCTGAAGGCCCTGAACCTGGTCTACCTGATATTTGAGCACAAGTGCCCTTCAAAACAAAAAAAAAAAAAAATATTTGAGCACAAGTGAAGGGATTTCCTCTGATCCAAACAGAAATAAGACCCGTGGATGAGAGTAAGCAAGCACTTAATAGTGGGGTCCTAAGTATCCAGACTTGCAGGAGCGGGAGTGCCGCCCGAAGCTCTTTAGAGCCTCTGGAGCACCTCGGAAATGCAGTTTAGAAGCGGGAGCTAGGTTCCAGAGCAGTGGCATCACCTCTCTCCAACGGTTCTGGTTTGGTTAATAAGTCATTCAAGACCAGACCAAAGATGATTCCATCTCCAGTGTCTATAGCATAGGTTGAGAAGTGGCTCGATCCATCTTTTTTCCTTTTCCCATTTACATACATGCATCAAAAAGTTGGGAGAATTATCCTGTTTAGAACCTTTAGATTTCCCAACGAATGAAAATTTTGCAACTCGTAAATCACACGTCCAGATTAGGGATGGCTGGTATAAGTTTGCTGAATTCAGTCAAGGACTCGAGGCTTTTTATTCCTTTTTGGAGCCCAAGCATCAAACATTCCATTGGAGCACCTGCACTCGAACTTATCCGGGAATCATCAATTAAATATTGCAAGATCAACGGAGTGGCAAAAGAAAAATGAGGGCATCCTCTAAAGAAGTTTATCTCCTTGATTACTTTGCACCAGAATTATTGACGAGACAGAGAGTTCCACAAGTCAAAAAAACAAAAAAAAGAAGGCACAAGTGAAAATTGAGAGAACAACACAAGACACAACATCAAGTCAGATTTCATAATTCATCTCAGGAATCGCACAAAAAGGCCTCCAAATTGAAGAAAAAACGAGAAAAATCAAGTTGCATTATTAGAAGAGATATCTGTCTAATGGTTTTTCCCATAAAAAAGCAGCTGGATGACTGACTGGAAAGTGTTCTACTGGAATTCCACGTCGTAAATCATTTCTCCTCTGGCTCGGGTTTCTCCAAAAATGTCTTCTTTATCCAGTTGAATGGCTGTGAATCACATTGAGAATTGATATTAAGATCAAATGAACAGGAACAAATATGGGATAATTATAACAAAAACAACAAGACTAGTTATGCCAATAGGTGTATGTTTCTGCTAGAAAGCTTCAAGTAACTTAGTAAGATCATCCACACTCCACCAAATAATTGAATTCCAGAATATATTATCTTAGGTTTTTGTTGTGATTGTAATGGTTTTCTTTTAAACTAAGGCCAAGTAGAGGGATCAACTTGACAAAGAAAGAGGACTCCTCTATCATACAAATGTACCTTTAATTCCATGGTAATCATGAAGAGCTCGAAAATCATATAGCAGATTTCAAACACCAAAGATAGAATTAATAACATGATTGATTCCTTAACCTTCTTATGTAAGTAGTTTCCAACCATTCACATACTTTTAATTGATGCTTCATTTAAAGCAAGTATATAGTTGACTGTTTCCAAAACCTTTTTGCCCCAGACCAAGAAAAGAATGTGATAAATTGAAGCATGAATACACAGTTTCCTCCTTCATACAAGATACACAAAACTAACCTCCACCTTCAAGGTGTGGATTATCCCCATTGTAGTTATTTAAGTTGATCTTGAATGAAAAACAGTAACTCACAATTCATGAACCAAAATTTTCCAGTTCAACAATTTAATCGAGTGAAAGATATTCTGTCTCAGGCGCGTAATAGGTCAATCTTCTTGAAGTCAGTCTTTACACTTTTAGGCTAATAACTTGTACCAACAGCAAAGCCAAGATGTTTATCAATGGGAACTCTTGAGATGTACTAAACTCATCTTTCTAGCTCTTACTTCTTATGATTCAAGATTCAACCTTATATTTTTGGGTAAGTAGTTAAAGGAAATACTGTTGAGAATGAAAAATTACAGATGAGGTACATGACATAGAACCTAAAAGACGTTCTGGGTGTAAAAAGCATCCAAAGCAAGTAATCCATGATACCATTGTATATACCAATGGACCAATGGTAGGGCTAGAATGCAATTATGTTATTTTCAAAAACTAAACATACCAGACTAGCATTTGGCACATTGAGTAATGCTACTTTGGGAAATAAGGTCAAAACCACAATCTACAAAGCAAAATCTCATCTTCCTCGCACTCAATATAGGTGATTTCCATAGTCATACGACTCATTCCAAGATGGCAATTTTTGGTTCGCCAATATGATTGAGATAAATTCAACCTTCAAATAGCCAAGGTGGCGAAATATATCAACTGATTTCCATCTTCTTCATGGAGCATGAATCTCGTGCCAACAATGGACTAACACTTCCACATGATTATCAAAACTATAAATCAATGGAGGGCTAACAGGAAAAACCAAACTCTTAAAAAGGTTCAAAACCAAACAACACAAGGACCATGCACCTCATCTTACACCCCACTATATGATTGCAATCAATCTGGCTGCAGCTGCAGCTGTTGCTTTTTTGCTTCTTTTTCTTTAACGAGTAAAAAAAGCAAAAGTGTGACATCAAAAAACATATCTCTGATGCATCCACTAATACAGGATATAGAACCATTGTATGGTAGGACCACCAAATTACCTACTCAGAAATTGAGGGTTTTATGGAATATTAAAGAGAGCAGAGAGTCGATGGTCGATGCAGTGTACTTGTAGGACTTTGTTAAGGTTAATATTTTTTCATGTATCCAGAAGCCACCACAACAGTCATAAAGCTTATAAAACTAGATATCTAACAAACAGGATTACGAAGTTTCAAAAAGATTCGACTAAGTTACATAATTATGATTTGATTATTGATTTAAGTTAGTCTATTTCCTTAATGAAAAACGATGTAATTTTAAGTATGAATTTGGAATTTGCCCATTATAGAGGAGGATCTGTGGTCTTTTATCTGAGAGATTTGATTTAAATTGAGGTTTCAAAAAAAGCCTCTAATTTTCGTATTGCCCGCTTGGATAATAGGTGATTCTTCAACAAGACTAAGAGGCAACAAGTAATTATTCACCTACAGGTTCTTTTACATCTTCACGTAGATCTAAAGGAATTCATATTGGGTTTTTTATCAGGAAAATTTGATGGGCACAAATTCAATTATTAAAAAGATCAAAATCAGATTCAAATGAACATTTTGGAGCTGAAACTAACAGATGAAAATAAAAAACATAACCTAGACCTGATAATCGATCTGGAATCAAAAGAAACCAAAAAGGGTTTGCATAAAAATCGAATATTTACTGATCAATTAAGAGATGAGAGTGGAAATTTAGAAACAACAGAAAGAAATCTTGCCTGGACAATCCAAAGAGCGCCAGTAGTAGCAGCGACGCCCCACATGGCGGCGGCTTGAATATCAGTCGATTGAAGACGACCAGGTCGAAGAAACTTGAGGAGGCCTGATCCGGCTGCTGCAGATCCACCTGCCATTTTCGATCGAATGAAACCCTAACGAAGAAGCTTTTTTTTTTTTGAGAGAGAGAAACCTAAGATCACAACAAAAGCGGTTGGAGTTGAGAATTGAAGATCTTTATTTGTGTGTTGTTTTTCTGTAGAAGGAGTGGGTCAACTCCGAGTTGTGGAAAGTATGTTCCAATTCTATGGAACTGAACAGAATTGGAACCGATTTTGCTATTTCCAATTCCACATATTTCAGTACAGGAATCAAAACCGATGGGAACCGGAAGTTTTGGGGCCTACAAATGATGGCATTTTCGCAATGATTTTTATATCACTTGCAATATTTTCTAGATATAAGAATTAAAAAGTTGAGGAATCAGAGGATTCAGAACTGAATCACCAAAGAACTGACCGGAACCATTACCAATTGTCCCAGTTCTATTGTTCACCTATTTGAGTACCGGAACCACTAACCTGGGTTATTTAGTAGGTTCCGCTACCACTAGCAAAAGGGACATTTTAAAGGCACCCCCAAAATCTTATTGGTAGGCCCAGTTATAGCATCCCTACCCTGAATTTACCTTTTGTTATGTTATGGGGCCTGCCAATAAGATTTCGGGGGTGCCTTTAAAACTTCCCCTAGCAAAATCGTTGACATCCCCTAGCATGGACCAATGAATCTCAAACTGGGCAGGCTTGGGTGGAAACAGGTTCTAGTTTGGGCTACTGGGATGGTCTTGGGATATACTTGTCCGGTCCTGGGCTGGGTTGATCATTTCCTTGACTAATGTTTGCCCAGTTCACCATGTGATCCGTCGAATTGGTACTCTGAAGATTGTGTAGAATGGGAAAGGAAAATTATATTAGCAGGCACAAAAAAATTGGTGGTGGGCTCTGAATTTAGGCTAAGAAGATGAATCAATTTGAGCCTGTCGCCAAATTTTGAGGTCCATGAAAGACAAAACTCAAACGAAAACTAATCCTACGCGGAATTGAGTTTAGTGCGCCCTAATGTGCACATTATCCAATGATTTCAGGATAATGCTACTCGTAACGAAAATAGGTTGACACCAAGGTTAATCGAAATTTTTGTAGGGTCCACATAGACACGATCCAAGGGCTGAAGTTTTGTGAAGATGTTATTCTAACCATGTAGATCATCCTTAAGAAAAACCATCCGATTTGAAAACTTTTAACTCTATCAAAAATTATTTGGAAGTCCTCACCGTTGAATCCAAACCGTTGAATTTCCATCAACTTTTGATAGAGTTAGAAGTTTAAAATGGGCCGATTTTTCTTGACGATCATTTACATGGTAAAAATAACATCTTCACAAAATCTCAGCCCTTAAATCGTGCCTATATGGGCCTCACAAGAATTTCGGTCAACCTTAGTGTCAACCAATTTCAGTACGTGTAGCATTATTCATAATTTCACTAGAATCTTAAGGACACAAGGCAACCCGTACGCATTACTGCCTAGGGCCGATCACGAAGAAAGTGTTGTTTTGGGCCTCAATTTTTAGGGCCTATAGTGGCTATATTTTTTTTTTGAATGGGGAATTTTAAAGACACACACTAAAAGTTTGTTGGCAGAAACATTTTTGTTGTTAGCAGGCCCAATTTTGTTGGCGCTCACTAGTGATGATCGAACACAAAAGCACTAAAAAAATTCATGGGGCCATCCCCCAAACACCATTTTCAAAAATCCAAAAAAAAAAAAAATTGGCCACAAATCCTTTTTCGCCCTTTATTGGGTGTGTCACTCAACAACCTGTCAATCAAGGCCCTAATTTTTGGGGGCCCACCCTTAGTACTTGTTCCTCCCTCTAATTTCCATTTACGACATAAAGAACCAAATTTTGAGATACCATAGTATTTGCCTTAAAATTCCTATAACAAGGGCCCGCCAACAAAATTTTAGAGGTTACCCGACCTCAAAAATGTTGGGCCGGCCCTGTCGCAACCCAACTCAACACCAACTGCTGCACACTGCACACAGTTGGTAGGTGTGAATCAAACCATTACCTTCCAAATTCGACAGAAAAAAGAATCAAAATCCATTAATGGTATCTCAGTTCCATGGCCCACCACTATTAATTGTTTTCTTTATTACTTTTCCTAAATTTCTAATCGATCAGATAGCATTCACCTCTGATCTGATGGGTTGAAGCTTCAAAGTTCTTTAAAAAGGGAGGGGTCAAAGTTTATAACAATTTTTGTTTATTTCTTTAATTAATTAATTAATTAACTAAACACTAGTGGATCACTTATTATTATATTTACTTAATCAACTTTTTAACACCATTCTCATCCTTAATTACACCGCCCACGTCAACTATATTATGTCGTTTCTTTTTTGTCTACACACGACTTCATAGCCACGTCATACTAGATTTCTTTTCTTTTTTTTTTTTCTCCTTTCTAGAACGATTATAACAGTCTAATTTGTTTGTGAAGTACACATTCAATTTTATTTTATTTTAAAAATGGAGTGTTCTTCAAACTTAAAATTGGCATGATAGGTCTTTTATAGATTTAAAATTTTTACTATCCAAAATTCATTATCATTATTTAAAAAAAATTGTTTGAAAGAATGATTAAAATTTATTTAGCTAGATATGTGATTTTCAACAACCCTCGTGATTTATGCGCATTTTAAAAAAATAATGTTAGAAGTACTCCGAGGATAACTCTCAAGATGAGGTGGCAAGATATGCTTGTATAAAGTTACTTCTTTAAATTTGAAGCAGATCTTGCTACCTCATCTTAGGAGTACTTCTAACATTATCCATTTTAGGGTAAGGCCTGTGGCCTACCTCAAACCCACCACCAAGTAAGGTGGATTTGAGATATAGTAGGTTGGCAAGGCTAATGGAGGGGTGCCATGTGTCGCAAATAATTTATGCGAGAGCAGAAGTTATACGCGACACAATTTTTTTTATTAACCAAAAATACTTTTTTTTTTTATTTTATTAATTAAAAAAATGTGGGTCGCAGGAATTTTCTATGACTCCCTTCTTTTTATTATTTTAATTGTGTCATCGTAGATAAATTCTGCAATTTTGCATCGCAGAATATTTATGTGGCTACCCTTAACCCCTTAAGCCTCAATCAAACTACCAAACCAGATGAGGGGTTTGAGATATAAGGGTGCCCACTAGCCTTAAAAATTCGTTGAATTTGGTATTTAACACGTGCACTAGCCTTGCCCTTAAAATGATAAAATAACTCTGTGAATACACTTTATTGTAGGTTTTGATGTATAACCTAATGTAGGTCTAGCATTACCCTTTTAATAAACTATTGTTTCTATATAAGTTATTATCTTGTTATTTTTCTTTGTGTATTTGTATTTATTTTGTTTTTTTTTAATTGATCAGTTTATTTAACTTGATCATTGGACTATTTCCCATTGCCTGTTTTTTTGGAGGGATATAATTGATAATCCACAATCTTTATAGGTTTGCATTGGCATTGGTGAAATGTAAGGTCAGTGTTAAAATTTTTAGATTATAATTTAGTTGCTTGCTACGCATAAATTTTCCGTCCGTAAATACTTCCTGTAAAAGAAATGAATCAAGATTCTTTTATTGCATAAATTATGGGCTCTTTATGGGGCCTTGGTGACATATTATACACATCATTATTAGTGCCTCGTCATTTTAATTTTATAATGATGAATAATTCTATACGAAAATGAGTTTTGTAGCAGGTGGGACCCACTATCATTTTCTTTCCAAAATAGTTTGAGGGCTTTTTCAATTGATGTGATAGGTGGGACTGGCTATGTCAGCTATGTTTTCTGGCACCAATTCTGACAATTAGTTGATCCAAATAGTATTTCTCATGGGATTTTGTTAACATGTGCCCTTAGGGCACATGTTAAGCTTTTTAGTTTTGTGTTTTGTTTAGTTTCTTAAGGTTGTCCAAATACGCTGATTTTTTGATATGTATGTTATTTATACTATTTGGTTCATATCTAAAAAAATAAGCTCAATCGGAGTCCTCTAGCACCCTCTAACACTACGAACACTTAATTTAGACTTTAATAGTATGAATGAACGGCTGACATTTAAAGTGATTTGTTTAGAGGGTTATATGTCTCTGATTGAGCTAATTTTTTGTGGACATCTTATAAATAATGATAATATTATGCTTAGAAAAATTCAGCTGATTTGAAGACCTGTAACTTGTAAAAAAATCCCTTCAAAAACATCCTTATCGTGTGCCCTTAGGGCACACGTTAACAAGACCCTTTCTCATGTACTAAATTAGGGTACTTGCTTATGTGTGACGTAACATGGCTCACGTAAATTTTTTTTTAGTACAAGGGACTAATTTTCGAATTACAATAATAATGCGAAGATAAACTACTAAGACGCTAATCACTAGCAATGGGTGTGTAAGAAGTGCAGAGACATCGTCTAGGTCATCAGTGGAGTCACCACCACAGACGAAAAGAAGTCGTCACTACGAACGAAGATAAATCCGCCACTACGGTCGAAGAAAAACTACTAACTCCAACATAATTAATTATATAGGCTAAACCGCGCAAATAGTTGTTTGCGCTCACGTAAATTTGTGTCAAATTTTTTCATTGTTTTATCTTTTTTTCTTTCAAAGGTGTTTGAAAACGGGGTAATGCTAATTTGGATCTAATTTGATCTAACGTGAGTCTAATTTAAATAAAATAATCAAAAGTATTAGCATTTTCTTTGAAAACGTCTCTAATATGACTCAAATTAATGAGCCAGCTTTATGTCCTTCTATGTTATATTATCCAGTTTTGTGTACGTTCCACCTACTTTCTCTTATTTTTATAACATTCAGATTACACCTGACCTGTACGTGGGTTCACAACCCTCCATGAATTGCAGGCATTATCATCCGACGGCTAATTTGAGATATAAAAAAAAAATTTAAAAATAATAATGACTAAAAAAGTTAAATGTAACGACCCTATTTTGATCATCCTAAATCCTAATTTATATCTTTTTTATTTTATAGGAAATCCTAAACCTAATCAATCTCCACATATTCTTATCTTAATTTTGATTTTGTATTATCAAATGATGTAAGAAAAGGTAAGTAGTGTGAAATCACAGATAAAACTTTCATACACGAGACGTTGAAAATGTGAAGATAGGTCCCCTCATTCTATTCACACTTCATATTCATTACTGGGTTATTGTCAGCTTTTATTAATGTAACAGCATTGATTGATGTTCATGTTCCCTTGCTTAAGAAATGGTCACCCTTTACTACGAGTATGAAAGTGGGCCCATTTCGTACAATTACTCATAACAAAGATAATGTGGGTCCTTCTCTATCTTTTCCTAATAAAATTAGTCAAAAACTCATACTTAAAATCATATTTTAGAATTTAGCCCAACAAACGTTTTCTTTTAATCTAAGGCTCCTAAATAACTGACTGAAACCCTCTCCAAAGAGAATTTCAGTTTGTATAAAAGAGGATTTCAGTCTCTAAATTACAGAGACTGAAACCCTCTTTTTCCAAGGACCTTAGACTAAAAGAAAATATTTGTTATGTTAAATCTTAAAATACATTTTAAGTAGAAATTTTTGGCCAAAATCTCCTAAATTTAATCAAACGTGATAGATTGAAACTTCGGATTATTATTTTCACAAAATTTTAACCAAATTAACTTACATAGTTATGCAATTCATAATTTTAAGGACCCACCAAAGAAGTTTATTAATTCCAAAGTTATTGATTCACTTCACCCCCTTCACATTTGTTGATTAGTGAAAGCTAAAAGACTCTTATATTTTAATGGGAGAATTTTTGCAAAAATCCAATCTTCCAAATGAATCTTTAAGATTTAGGACAATTGAAGTTTTATTAGTCTAAAGTGCAAAGTTGCTGCACCTGCAACTCTCATTGCGTAAAGAAGGTTGCAGGTGCAGTTGTAATGATTTTGAAATTTAGATCTTTGCAGTTGTAAATATTTTGTAAATTTTTCTTTCTCTCTAATAAATTCTTCTTTTTCGATCAAAAAAAGACTAAGGCCCTGCTTGGTATGCAAGAAAAATTTGCAGAATGTAAATTATCACAGCTGTGATAGTAGTAGTTTGCATGGACAAACAAGACCATAGGTATTCTAATTAGTAAGGGAATACCATATCAAGCAGCTGATTTATTAATTTGACCGAGAATATATGCAGATGCGAATTTTCCTTGCATACCAAGGAGAGCCTAAAAAATGTTAGTCGTCCTAAATCTTAACCTCTTCTCTTTATGACAACCACCTCCTCATAAAAGTCTCATATTTTATAGGAAGTACCACAATTTTGTTATAAGACCCTTGGGTTTGTTTTAAGTACCTGATATGACCTCCAACACATGTCTAGTAAAAACGTGTCCATAACCTCACATACAGGAATGTCTGAGCTGTATCCCTCACTGTATGTGATGTGACTTAACTAAAAAAAAGGTATTTGAATTAAATTAATTAAACATCTAATAAATGTGGTGGTTCTAAATCTCGCTGTCGGGGTCTGTATCTTGTCTCATTTGGGTTCCAAATTAATATCAAATGGAGGATTCTAATAAAAAAGCAGAATAAAAAATCAGGTTTAGTTTCTAGTTGGATCAACTGATCAAGTCAATCCCGAGTTTGCTTCTTATCTATCGATTTTTCATTCTGATTAGTGCAAAGTACGGATTGGAATTGCTAACAGGTTCAGGTAGTAGGTTGGTTCTGGTTCAGTGTGAATTGTGGTCCAGAGTTTCCAGTACATCAACTGGTTATACAGTTCTAATAGTTTTGGGCTCGTAATTGTTCACATGCTAAATTATGTACGTGGAATCAAAATCAAGAAAATTGGTTCCAATTTTGTTCAGTTCTCAAATATTAGTTAATTTTACAATACGTGGAGTTACTGTATGATCTTTTTTCCATGCTGTTCTATACTTTTTTCTTTTAAGGGACATCACTACTGTGAAATATACATTTTTAATGCGTAAATACACGAAATTAGACGTACGAGAAGCGCATAAAAACTAGCAAAAACTCTTGATTGATCAAGATCAAAGTCACCACCAATAAAATTAACCTCCGCCAAAGGGATATGAAACTGCCATCACCAGGGCTATGGAAGAGTACCTATAGATAGATATATAATACTACCTGATAAAGAAAAAGATAGATATATAATACTACGACTACATTGGACAAACTTAATTAAACCATACACAAGAAGTTTCGATTCCAAGACCTTATAAAGTTTTTGACAAATTAAGAAGGTTTACTTTCGAAGGCAAATGGGTTGCTTTCGAAAGTAAAGTATTGGTTTCGAAACGAAGAGGATTGGTTTCGAAAGCACTTGTGCTGAAAACCAACAAATGACTTTACTTTCTAAACCAAGCTTAGTAGGTTCAAAAGTACTGCCGCGGGAAGGTTTTTTAGGTGATTTTGGAGACCTTGTGGGATTAGAAAACTTCTATTTGTACGTGGGTTTGATAAAATCTATAAACAGGGAGGTCCTAGGTCGTCCCAAAGTGTGCTACAAGTGCTATATGTGCCAATATGAAGGTGTTGGAGCTCCTAAAGTTCAAGAAGAGATAAACCTAGGGTTTCGGTCTTCTTGTATGTGGAATAAATCCAAAGTGTGAGAAATTTGTTGAGAGAAAGAAGGATTTGTAAGGATCTTGGATTTGAAGGTTTCTTTAAGGGGGTTGAGGCCCCTGCCCCAACCTAAGTTTCTAGTGTTCTCTATGTGTTATCTCCTTTGTTACTATGATCAGCCATGAAGATGGACTTTCAAGGTTTAAAGAAGATTATGCTATTGAGAGTAGTTTAGAGATCCCGTTTCTAATGGATTCTCGTTGGTGTTCTCTTATAAGTCTTGTGAGAGCTTGATGTGTATTTATTTTGAATGATTGTATAAGAAGCATTGTAATATATTTTTTATAATAGTGAAAGTTTATCCGGTGCGTTGTTTTGACCATAGATGTATCCCGTGAGGGTGAACTACGTATATCTTGTGTTGTGGTTAATGCTTATTTTTATCTTTGTCATTATATTTTCTTATTGATTCATCGTTATTAAGTTTTAAGATTCGTAAGCTTGTTCTGCTATATGTTGGGGGATGTGTTGTTAGTATAATGAAATTTCTAACATACCTCTCAGGTTATGGGAGGAGTGCACAACCGCTGGGCCGATGGCCCATGTGCAATAGTGTTCAATACTTAGATCAAGTCAAATAGACTCAATTTATTCACAACCCAAAATTCTATGTCATGTGTTTTGGTTGTGGTTGTAAAAGTACAATTATTATATTAATTTGCAGTAAGCTCGATATGTATTTGGTGAAATAACGTGTGAATATTCATAGTCATTTATATGACTATACTATATATTTCTCATCAAATTCATGTAGGAGCCCACTACAAATTAATCTAATTATTGCACTCCTACAACTACAACTAAAGCACATGTAAATAGAATTTTAGCCTCAAAATTTTCACAAAATTTCACTCGATACCAACTATAACCTTAATAGTGGTTCTTTTTTATACTAATAGTGACATGAATCCTTAAATTAGAGATCGTTAGTGAAGATAACATCTTAAAACCGCGCAGTTCCCAGCTCTAATTTTATGTCTTTGGTCTTTCTTTCTCACTCTTTTTTCTCTCTCTTATAACGAGTTTTTTCTCCCCTCTATTCGTCTTTGCTTTCTCTCTCTCTCTTCTTTTACTTTTTTTTTTGAATTCAACAATTAATCATTGAATCCAACTAAACTTTCCCAATATTCAACCTTGGCTTAATCCGTACATTCATGAACCGAGATTCTCACTAAATTTGCGCGGGTCTTGTTAACGTGTGCCTTAAGGGCACACGATAAGGATGTTTTTGAAGGGATTTTTTTGTAAGTTACAGGTATTCAAATCAGCTGAATTTTTGTAAGCATAATATTATCATTATTTATAAGATATCCACAAAAAATCAGCTCAATCAGAGATATCTAACCCTCTAAACAAATCACTTTAAATGTCAGCCGTTCATTCATACTATTGAAGTCTAAATTAAGTGTTCGTGGTGCTAGAGGGTGCTAAAGGACTCCGATTGAGCAGATTTTTTTAGATATGATCGAAATAGTATAAATAACATATATATCAAAAAATCAGTCCATTTAGACAACCTTAAGAAGCTTAACAAAACACAAAATCAAAAAGCTTAACATTTGCCCTTATGGCACATGTTAACAAAATCCAATTTGCGCTAAGGGAAGTGTCCAATAGCTCATATATACAACCGATTTCATACTTAGTCAATGTGAAATTATGACAGAGATAAGAATCATTGTTTGTAAAAATCTTTTGGGTGAGGTCATCCAAATTTGAAAGGCCTTCAAATTAGTAATTCGTACCAATCTGATTCTCATTCCCACGTCTAAATCTAATACTTGATCGATCTTGGCTTCTGCATGAGTACGATAATCGTTGTCTCATGTGTTTAAAAAACGTCTGGTATAATGGTAATTCTTTTAGGCCGTTAGGTTATATCCCTATAATAACTTTATGTGATAAATATTATTATAATAATTATAGCAGTCGTTATTTTATTAAACAAGCAAAAAGAAATTACGTAAAAACTATTTAATTTATTTACCTTTTTAAAATTAACAGTCATTTTTGTTAAAATAACGTAAAAAATATTTCGCCTATTTACCTTTTAAAAAAATTAAACACATTATTTTCATTATAACAATTTGTTATAAACCTTTTTTTAGTTTAATACAAAGAGTAGTGCTATTTGGTCCAAAAATATTATTGAAATGGAGTTTGTGCCTCTAACTGTTACCAAAACCGTTACAACAGTTATAACGATAACGCCTCCTACGGTTACACTGTTATAACAGTGATTATATAAACAATTTCCTTGATCTTCTCGAAGGGCGTCAATTGGCTCAGAATGATTTTCTTGTTTCTTAAAAAAAAAAAATAAACAAGTAGATCCCACACTGTTATAATAGGACTGCTATTTGGACCGACCGATTTTACAAAACGGATGCCCTACACTTATGTGACATGGTGAGTCTCACTACCACATAAGTTGGACACCCTCTCAAAACACTTTTGAGAGGAAAAAAGTGGTGAGTCCCACCATGTCACATAAACATCTGACATGGGTTTTGTAAAACATCAATCCAAAAAAAATTTACATGGGACCCATGGTTCCTGAAACAGAATATTCCCTCCTACTCCCCGTGTACACGTCAATACCTATAAGTTCGCAAACCAGGAGCCAGAAGGATGTTTGCTGCCTTTTTCTATTTTAATTTTTTTTTTGGCCCATCATCAAGTGGGTACAAATACTGATGTGGTACTGAGTATTGATGATCCTAGACATTCACAACCACAGTCTTCATGGACGTTGCATGATTGGTCAAAAAAAGGAAACCGATTCAGAGTGAGTGTAGCATTGAATCGTACTAATTTATTTGTAACTCAGACGATTCATTACGGAACAATGTACAAATCTGTTGAGTTGATAAGGTCATCCCAATCAACTTGAGAGAAAGAGAGAGAGTCGGAGAGAAACAATGAGTGCAAGAGAGAGATTGGGAGGCTGGATATGCAGATGTAGGTCGGGATCAATAATACCTTTTGGGCCAACCATTTTACAAAAGTGGTGCCAGATGCTTATGTGGGACGGTGGGATCTACCACTTTTCCACTTCTAAAAGTATTTTGAAAAGATTTTTAACTTACATGGCAATAGGACCCACCCCGCCCCATAAACATCGGGCACCACTTTTGTAAAATGGTCGATCCAAACATCACTGGTGAGGTCGGGATACTGAAATGTCAAAACCTTTTGATTTCCGCCGGCCAAGATCTCCAACATAGAAAAAATGTCTTACAATTTTTACCTTATCGTGTGCCCTTAGAGCACACGTTAACAAGACTCTTTTACCATTAATTGGACATTACACTTGATGAGATTAAAAAATATTTAATGATTTAATTTCCAGTGTGGATGGATAATCTATGATTTATTGATTTCAACAATTCGATGATTGCAAATGTATTGATAAATGAATTTGTTAGCAAAACGATCATGTCAATGAGTTTACCATTATCGGTTGACTGAATTCAGAGGTTAAAGTTTTTTTAGTTTTTAGAGAAACTTTTTATCTAAACTTGGTGTACAAGAATCCTAACCATGGGTCCAAAAAGAGTAGTAGAGTCGCGATAGAATGCAAAACCCACAATTTTTATGGAGTTTGTGGTGGGCCCTACAATTCATTCTGCTGCACAAGTTCACGGGGTCCCTTGGATCATCAGTTCTAACCTGATCCCTCTACTAATTTATTCGAGACATTTAGCGTTTATTGTTGGTAGACCTAGCAAAATGACTCATGACCTGTTAACTCTACTTAACTTGACACGTTAGCTAAACAAATCAAGGTTAGGTTGAACATTTCTGAGTCTCTGGCTTGTTGTCTCTTATGTTAGGATTAGGGTCGACCCTGACTCGTGTTCTTATTTTATATAAAAAAAATGTAAATTAGTTCAGGATGAAATTTGAAAAAATGACCCATTTCATAAACTAGTTAGGATTAGGATATAATTATCTTGACCCACTAACTCGGATAGAGTCGACCCTACCTCGACCCATTGCCAGGTCTGTGCTACTACTCCTTTGGATATACCAACTCGCCATAAATCAGTCAATAATCTATCGAGTCAACCGAGTCAAATCAAAATCGAAACTCAACGATTCACGCACCAATACCTTTTCGACCAAGCCGCTCACAGACTCACACTAGCAATATTTTGTCGTGTTCCCCGGAACGAAGATAAACCTTACAAATCATAGATCAACACCACAACTATTTTCTCCCTGGTGGGCCATGAAAAAAATACGGTTCTACGATAGCGAAATGTGAAGTCGCATCCTAGAAGCCGCTGAGAGATAATATTTGTGACAATCCTATCTGTGCGGTCGATTCATCATTTATACGTGGCTTCTCCAAAAGCTACGACGTCAATATTGTATAAAATTATAGTCACTAAATACGTTGGTAACATGACGTAACACGTCTGACGCACACAAGATGACGTCTTCTACCATATTTATTTGGGTAGCTTCCACTTAATTTCTATGAATTTGCTTTTGGGACCACAGCAACAAACAAATAAATAGATCTTATGTCTCGACATTATCTCTTGGATGTAATTAAAGAACTATTAAGAGAGAAAGTGTGAAGAGTAGAGAAGAGAATTTTAGAGAGATAAAGTGAAGAGAAGAGAAGAGAAATTCTAGAGAGAGAAAGTGAAGAAAGATTTGGGAATTAATTGAAACAAAACTTAAGTGATGGAAGATATAATTCAAGGGAAAGAATTTGCAAATCAACTTCAAATTCTACTTGAAAATCAGAATCCTTTTGGAGATGGAATTTTGGCTTCATCAGCTAAAGATCTTACCAACAAAATCCTGCTATGTTTCACCAACGCTATTTCGAAAATGAATTCCGGTGAGACCGACGAGGTTTGTCAAAGTCCGGCGTTAACTGGCGTCGATTCTCCTTGTTCCGATGATCGGAAAACTGAAGATTCCGGCGTCAGTAGGAAGATTCTCACTCCAAAGAAAATTGGTTCCAAGAGAAGGTAATTTAGTTCAATAATAATAATACCCCCAAGTGTGATCTTGATCTTAGATTTTGATTTAGAAAGGGTAGTTTGGTTATTTCACTTGGCTTAAGGGCATAGTCGTCAATTCAGTATATGGTTTGCTGTATACTCTTTGGCAGGATTCCTAAAGTCAATTGATACCTTTTTAGCTTAATGACACATATACCCATGTTTCATAATCAAAATTACTCTTCCAACTAATTATATCAAATCAAGTTACTATGAAGACAGACTGGATTTTTAGCTAGGACTTTTTTAAAAATAAATTTCCCCTGTAATTAATTACCCTAATAAACTCAAATTCACTAATTAATTAATTTTTTAATTACAGGAAGTCTTCGCATTCATGGATAAGGCTAACTCCGACGCCAATCGACGACGGCCGCGCCTGGAGAAAATACGGGCAAAAAGAAATCCTCAACTCCAAATTCCCTAGGTTCGCTCTTCTTTTTTTTTTTCTTTAATTATCATTATTGGTCTTTTTAGAACCTTCAATTTGCACCAAAGTACTTAATTATAATTTAATACATCAAAAGTACTAATTTTTTTTGTTTTTTAATTTACAGGAGTTATTTTAGATGCACTCATAAAACTGATCAGGGATGCCAAGCAACTAAGCAAATCCAGAAGACCGAAGATGACCCGCCGATGTACCGGACCACATACATCGGTCAGCACACGTGCAAAGATACACTAAAGGCACCCCAATTGATATTGGATTCAAGTCCTACAGACACTTGTGTACTCAATTTTCAATCAAACTACACACCCAAACAAGATTTCCCTTTTCCCCTAATGAAACAGGAAATTAAAGGGGAATTAGCAAATAATGACAAGGACTCAGCTCAATCGTCGGATTTTCTGGTTTGGCCTGATCTACCGGCTTTTGATTCATCTGGACCCACATCAATGTGGGCATCGACGTCGGGGTCGGACCACGGTGACGTAAATTCTGGGGTGTATTCTTGTACGACGAGTGATGAAAGTTTTGACATGGGTATAATAGTTGGGGATGTTAATTTTGATGAAGTTTATTTTTGATGATGATTTGAATAAACTAAATTAGGGTTTTTTTTTGGGGGGTTATTATAATGTATTTCCTGATTCTCCTGAAATAGAAATTAGCATAAGTATCTTGTCTACATGTACCAAGTGTTGTATATATTTCAGTGAACTATTAAAATCACATCTAATGGATTACTTCACCTGTTATGATAATTTATACGGTAATGCTAGAGTTACAACAAAATTCTATTGTACAATAAGTTATAACAATGTACATTTACAAAAGTTTTTTATTATTTTAAAATTAGCGCAAATCATGAAAATAGTACGTGATAATCGCATTTCTACTTTAGATTTTGCTGTGGAACTTGCTTAGCCCTAGCATTACCCTAATCCTAATTACCATTAACTCGCATTTTATCTTTTATTGGTTGAAATTTTGGGTGTATATTATAGCACCCATATTCGTGTTCGGGACACCCATGTTGTAATATAGAATTCTAGGTATTCCTCCTTAGCTTTAATTATTAATTTCATACTAATGCTACTTAGCACAACGATTTTACATAATTTAACTTTTCGAACTAAACTAGTCTTTATCGTGTATTCTCAAATCTCATGTTCCTTTGCTTGTGTTTGGCTCGATATTTGATGAGAACATTTTTTATTTATTTTTTATGAGAATTTAGTGAAAATATTCTCCGTACCAATAGATTATTTTTACAAAAAAAATCAGTTCAATCCAAAAGTTTTAACGCCATAAAAGTCGTTTGAAAAATCAACCGCTATAAAATCGTTCTTTCATCGAATTATTGAAAGTGATGGGGTAAACAGTTTTATAATTGACAGATTTTTCTTTCGGAGAATGATTTAAAGGGTGATTAGAAGAATGTTCTCACTAAATATTAGTCATTGAATTATCTCCATATAAACTTTACAAGACAAAATCAACAAAATGACAGAGAATTTGGGGACATAAGAACTAGAGTCTAAACTCTTCAAAATGGCAGTTGAAATGCAAAATAAATTCAGTAGCTCTTTCAAGAAATCTCAAATCTTTTCTTCTTTTTTCCATGCCACATAAGCTTGTTTTGTCTTCTTCCTCCTCCCTTGTCTTGTTTTTTCATAGAATTTCTCACGTGTAACCAAACACCAAAATTTGGTGATAAAAAATTCCATTTGCACTTTTTTTTTTTAATCAAACAAATAAATATAGGTACAAGAAAATATACCAAATATTAGTCACTTGTATATGATTAACAATTTAACCATTTTCATTTTGAGAATGAATCAAATGCTCCATCCAAAATTCTCCTACTAAAACCCAATCAAGTAAGGTTCATAAAGAGTATTTAAATGTCGGGAGAATATTCTTTTAACCTAGTAGTTCATTATATTCAAAAATAATAAAATTTCTAACCTAATTAAAAATTGGTTGTAAATTTGTACTAAACTTGAAATTTAAAAAACGTAAAAAGGATTTTGATGGGATAAGTTGAGATGATTTTAAGTTTTTAAATGTATTGATTTTTTTGATATGATAAGCTACATAATGAAAAGATCATTGACTTCGAAAATCAGCCCTTGCATCATCCCCTTCCATGTAGTTGGGCACAAATTGAGTGTTTGATCCCTTCTGTTTCTTTTTATGATATGCTCGGTGTGCCCTAATTTGACCATGGATTCTAGAACTTAACAAATGAACTCTGTAAGTTAGTGATTAAGCTTAGTCTACCAATTTAGGGTTCTGGCTATTCTGCCAAGATTAGATGGTGGGACCCATTTCAGGTGCATGAACCTATAGTTTTCTGAAAGTACGAGTGAGTGAGATATAAAGAAAGACGTAAATAATCTGCAGAAGTAAAGGAAACTAAAAAAAAAAAAAGAAGGTCCATCTCTTATAGGTTAGCCGGTTACTTCCATGCAAGTGGGGCAAGTGGGGAGAAGTGGGACCCAGAAATTGTACGATGGAGTCCTCTCTTTGCAGAAAAAGTTCAATTTTATAAAGTCGAAACAGGAGAAGATGTTCATTGCGTGTGGGCCCAAAAAAATTTGATTTGGCTTAAATAACTTTTGTTTTTAGTACTTAGTATATGAATAATGCTATTTGTATCCAAGGTTTGCCCGATAAAATGCCAGGACATTATGTGGCATGTACGACCCATCGTCATTCACCCCACTCAAAAATGATTTGGGTAGTTTTTCGGGTGTCTCATGGTAGGATCCACTATACCACCTATGTTTCTCGCATTTTAACGGTCCCAATTGCAATTATAGCATGGATTTTGTTAAGGGCACATGTTAAGCTTTTTGGTTTTGTGTTTTGTTTAGTTTCTTACGGTTGTCCAAATGGGCTGATTTCTTGATATGTATGTTATTTATACTATTTGGATCATATCTAAAAAAATCAGCTCAATCGGAGTCCTCTAGCACCCTCTAGCACCACGAACACTTAATTTAGATTTTAATAGTATGAATGAACGGCTGACATTTAAAGTGATTTTTTTTGAGGGTTAGATATCTCTGATTGAGCTGATTTTTTGTGGACATCTTATAAACAATAATAATATTATGCTTACAAAAATTCAGCTGTTTTGAAGACCTGTAACTTGCAAAAAAATCCCTTAAAAAACTTCCTTATCGTGTGCCCTAAGGGCACACGTTAACAAGACCCTTATAGCATTACTCCCTCACTAATATCTTTTGGATTGACCATTTAACAAAAGTCATGCCCCATATTTCATTGACCACTTTTTCTTTTCAAAAATATTTTGAAGGAGTTTATAATTTGCATGGCAGTGGGACGTACTATGCCACATAAGTATCAGACACCACTTTTGTAAAATGGTCGGTCCAAATAGCACTGGTGGTACTTCCTAAAAATACAGTAGATCAGCCTGTACTATATTTTTCAGCTGTTAATTTTGAGTACCACGTACAGGAAACGATCAAATCCATGGTTAATGAATTAATTTGTACTTCTTATAAACGTGGTATCTGTTCTAATTTACCTACTTTAGGTTTTTGAATTTACTAACGTTTATAGAAGTTAGTAAAAATGGATTTTTTAATTATTCTTTAATCATTCCTTTTTAGTGATTGATTAAGCGTTACATGTTAAGGTGCAGGTAAATTTTAAATCTAAATCATGAGTTCTCCTCGCATAGAACTTTAAAATATCTACAGCAGGGCCGACCCGAAACAAAATTAGAACTTCCATGAAAGTTTGAAAATGGGACACCATATATTCAATTTTGGGCCGACCTTGCTCTATCGAGAGGCACCTATTTTAGTATCCACTGTTTCTTTTTTATTTTTTATAAATAATACGATTTTAACCAGTTCGCAACACAATACTAGTAAACCTAGATAAGAGTCAGTGTCACACATTTACACAACCACAAGGCGAGCAACAAGATCACAGTACGTATATGAACAAATTCTTTAAGGACCACCTTAATAAGACTCGAACCCAATATATTCCTTTAAGGACTAGTGGGTGACAAATCACTAGACGATCGAATTAATGTTTTTTTATAGTTGCACTAACACTTCAGTTATTCTAACACTCTGTTTACACCCTTTCTGTGGGATGTACTTGAAGAAGATTAGGGATAATTTTTGTAAGGATAATGGATATTTTCATCGGATCCATCGTTTTTTTAAAATTAAAAGAAAAAAAGAATTACATTATTTTAAAAAAAATTTACTCTATAAAAAAATTGGTAAACAATAATAAATACGTAACATTATAAAAGTAGCCGTAGGAATCTAGATCACTACAGCACTACTATAGGCTCCGAGGTGTATACATTGTGTAAGAATAAATAGAAAATGTAACAGTCGTTTTTTAGAAAATAAAGAAGAACAAAGTATTCATATAGCCCACCTCATTATTTGGATAAATATCAGATTGTGTTTTCATGTTTGTAAAATGATGTATAAAGTTTGAATAATGCAAACGAGACAAATTTTATTGACAAATCAAGAGTTTGAATAATGCAAGCGAGACAAATTTTGTACAATTTTTTTTTCTTTTAAATGTGTATATTCAATCTCTTATCTAACAATTAAAAAGTGTGTACGATATAGCACACACGATAAGCAATCTTATCATACACCTCAAGTGCGGAGACAAATCAGAGTAGTTACATGCATGGATTGGTTAACTTCTTATTTGTCTACAAAATTTGTTCAAATAGATTTTTTTGTACAACATATTTTTTCTGATCACATTTCTTTAGTATTGTGCTTATATTATGTACATTTGAGAAAATAAAGTGGAGGGTGCATTGGATTCTCGAGTGGTAGTTAAATTTTCTTTACCATTTACTCTCTTCACTCCACTTTTTTTTTTTTTGTAATTAATAGTTACAACACGTTGCAGTTTGAGGTAGCACAATTCTATTTATTTTTTATTAAAAAAAATTAGGTTAAACGATTCTATTTTCTTTTTTTGGTCGGTTTAAACGATTCTATTTTCGTAATGTAAAACGATTTACCTCAAAAGTCAAAGAAGAATACTCTACCCTAAAAGTATCGAGTATTATTTTTAATTCTATTGAAATTTGCCTAAAAAATTGTTCATCTAGTTAATATTTAAAATTAAGGTAAATTAATCTCTTCTGCGTCATTCTAGAAATATAAACCAAACAACAAGTTAAAAAAAAGAAATGTGGTTTATGAAACCCTAATGAGTTTGAGGACCACACTTAGATTTGGTTTGTGACGCTTGCCAAATTTTATTTTTTTTTTCAACTGAGAGAGAAAGAAAAAGAATAAGATTTTTTTTTTTGGTCCCCAAACTTAAAAAATAAGAAAATTCCTTTTCAATGGAGCTCATTTAAGGTCCATCCAAGAATTCAAAATAAGAAAGAAAAAGAAAATAAAACCGTATGTGGACAAGATAATAATGAGAAGAAAAGAAAGAAACCTATGACATAAGAGGTTTCCGTGAGTAGTATCCAAATCAACTAGGGTTCATGGAAGGATTCAAGCAATTTCTTGGATCTTACAAGGATTTTTTATGTCATCCTGTCAATCATTATAAAGATGGTCAAGATCTTTTCCAATGTGAATGGCATAGAGCAAATCCACATTTTCAAACCCTGTGACATGGTGGGGTCCTCCCTCTTTACACTCTAAAGAAGTGAAAAAAAGGGTTTTTTTTTGGGAGCAATGATTCTTTTTTCTAATTTGGAATTAGGTAAGGATTTATGACTGTTAAATTCGTGCATTGAACACCATCTAGGTACTACACTATGTCTCATTAATATTTATCAATACTGATTTTGGACTGCAAGATGAAGAAGTGAGGTTCATGGGAGTCCTTGGGTTTTTGAGTGGTAGTTATAATTTTTACTTTCTTTGGAATTGCAGTTAAAATACTGAAATCCAACGAGATTCTTTTCACTTCACTTTGTCATTGTGCGGTTTCTTAAAACTATAATTTAAAATTAGGGGTACAATAATCTTTCTCATAAACTTAATGTGATATTTTAATAATATATAGCTAAAATATTATGTATCTAACTATACTAATATCTAAAATTTACGATTATTTTGTTAAACATCATGTTTTCTGCCTCAATTTGCATTAGTATCCGTTTCTTATACAAAATTATTTTATCCAAACAAACCATTAGAAAAATACAAACCTAGTAAAATTTTCGTTATTTTACGACTAAAAAACAATTAACTTTACGTGTATCCACCATTACCACACACCATTATCACATTTTATGGCTATTGAAAATTATAATGTGTATTTCATGGATACAAATTCTATACAATATTTAACTCACCCTCGGTAAATTTTGTTTTCTTAAATTTAACCAAAAATATTTAGGGATGGCAATGGGGCGGGGCGGGTCGGATTTGCCTCCCCCATCCCCGTCCCCGTCACTATTCGGGGCGGGGCGGGGATTGTGAATCCCCTATAGGAGTCGAGTTCCCCGCGGGTCCCCATTTCCACCTCAAATCACATCCCTAGCAAAAACTTTTAACAAAATTTATATTTAAAATAATATTTTTAAAGGTTAAAATTAATAAAATACAATAAATAATGTAAAAATAATTGACATACATATATATTTATATGATAAAAATAAGTATATAAATAAATATATAGATAATTTTATAATTAATTATATATATTTACAAAA
>MVGT01001100.1:338628-359393 GCA_002174775.1 Macleaya cordata
AGAGTCCGCCCATCTAATTTTCTATATATTTTTAGATGTTGTCTATTTTTACACAATTCTCTCTCCTGCTAGTCCAAATTTACATTTTTAGACAATCCATAGCGAATTACTTTTTAGACAATTCGGCTAAATTTAGCTAGCATTGTGGATGCTCTAAGACGGAAAGTAGTTTGGTAGTTGAACACACCCAACCCCATGTTTGATGATTCACATAATGAAGTCATTATGTAAGCCCCACAACGTTGACCAAATTACTGATTCAAATTGGAATCGGTCAACACCGACTTTTAAACTTTCAGGTGTTGTATGCAGTGCACTACCACCAAAATTTCAATCCTCCCTCCAATTCATATGTGACTCCATCAGCTTGTCTTGAATCGGATTTGAATTGGCTGACTTTGTTGAGTTTGACCGAGTCGACTAATAAGCTAGGCTTTTACAGACCGAAAAAAAAAGAAACACAGAAAAAAGAAAAGAAAGATATAGACGTACCTCATTGTTGACTTGGTAAGGTTGGAAGTATTATAAATTTATAATGGTATGATTTTTTTTTGTGTGAGAATGATCTCCTTATTAGTAGTGCCGATGGTGATATTTTCTGCGCATAGGGTTATCATCCACTCTTGCACGTAAAAGAATGAGGGATTATTAAGGTATATATAAAAGTGAACTTCTCGGATCTAAAATCTGAGACAAAAATAATAGAATAATACTAAATTTACAGCAAAGTCCTACAACAGAACTTACGATAAGTGAATCCGATGATGAATATTTAAAATGATAAATGACCGGTATAATCAAATGGTTATGGTCTTTATTGGAAGTTCTGTTGTAGAGGACGCTGCTATATGAACATTGGCGGCGATGTTTTCTCAAAAACATTTGAGGTGGCGCATCGTTTTTTGCGCAGCTTCCTCCTTTAAGTTGCCTNGAATTTAAGTTGGATTTCGAATTCTATTTATGCTTGTTGCTCACAAAACTGTTTTGGAGTTTAAATGACGAATTTTAGAATTCCAAAGATAGATTTTGTATCAAATTTTCATATTCTCATCATGATGGTTTATTTCGAGGTTTAAATGAATTATTACGTTATTGTATTAACCCAACTTCTTGGTGATAGGATGTATTATGGTTACTCGAGTATTGATGGTTTTGAACTCGATTTTGAAATAAGATCCAAAGAATATGTAAGGTTTTGGTTAACATATTCATGATGCATAAATATGGGATTTGAATTCCATAAGAGCGAAGGCTCGATGAAACACCCTTATTAACCAGGACAGTGATTTTCTCTTGGAGTTTAATACTCCACCATCGATGGTTGTGGTTCCCGAACCAAGGATCAAAATCGAAAAGTTTGTATAAGATTACATTTTTCATGATTATACGCCTCGTGGTTGTTCGAAGCATTTCTTTACTTGAGAATTTTTATTAACTACTTATTTGGTGTTTTATCGCTTAGTGTTTAGCCGCTGCCCACTAGGGGTGGGGAGATGAACCTATTGAGTTATCTCACTGTTGTTGATAATCCTGCAGATTTCTTAAATGCTGGAGATGTGCCGAATACACAAGAATAGAATGATTAAAAGTAGTGATGATTTAAAGCTTTGTGTCTCATGTTATGTTTAGATGTTTGAAACTGTGGAACTTATATGTTCTATGTTTTATTTTGTCCTACTAGTTTGAAATATTGGTGATGAACTATTTCACCATGTGATAACTATCTATGGGTGTGTTTATCTTAAGTTTGCTAATAATTATATGAATTAAGTGTGCTTGTTTTATATATATTTATTGTGATGACTAAACTAGTTTATTTTTCGACTTAACACCGTAAGTTCTGGGAAAGTTAAAAGAAGATGGCCCGTGATCCAGAATTTGGGGTGTTACAGGAACAATGGCACAATCGATTCAAGTTATGAATCAAGACTTAGTTCGCCTTGATCGTTTTGATGGTCATAACTTTACTCGCTGGCAAGAGAAGGTTCTGTTTTTCCTGACTGCTATCAAATTGTCTTATATCTTGGGTGATGATCTCGCACCAATTCCTGAAGACAAACCAGAGGATTTAGAGGAACCCAAACAAGAATTGAAGGCTCGGAGGCAGAAACGGAAGGATGATGATTTTCTTTGTCGAGGCCATATCTTAATGCATTATCAGAAACCTTTTAAGCGCACATAGATCTATTGACTCGGCAAAAGAATTGTGGTTAGCACTGGATTTCAAGTACCGCATCGAAGAGGCAAGTAATCAAAAAAATTTAATTGGTAATTATTTTGACTTTAAGATGATTGATAATAAGTCTGTTCTTACTCAAGTACATAAGTTACAACTTATTGTCAGTAATCTTAAGAATGCTGAAATCGTATTGCCTGAAGCATTTCAAGTTGGGGCCATAATTGCTAAATTACCTAACTCTTGGAATGGTTACAAGAAGAAGTTAAAACATGACGAGACTAAACACTCCCTGGAATCTCTCATGCGTCATCTTCGTATTGAGGAAGACTCTCAGAAACGAAAAAAGAGTGATGAACAGGAGATAGAAAAGGTAAATATGGTTCATCGAGAATCCTCCAAAAACCATAAGGCTAATAAAAAGAGGAAGTCCAACTCCAAGGGAGATCGGACAGAAAGCTCTAAAAAGAAGCCTAAAGGTGAATGCTTTTACTGTAAGAAACCTGGACATTTTGCCCGAGATTGTAGAATCAGGTTAACTTGACTATTGCACATAACGTACCTGATGAATCCAAGTTTGTTGCAATGGTGGAGGAAGCCAACTCTGTTAGAGTTGAAGAAGGGTGGTGACTGGACACAGGGGCTACCATTCATGTAAGTAATGACAAATCTTTGTTCAAAACTTACAAATAATGCACCGATAACAGAGAGGTCAGAATGGGTAATGATGTTCGTGCCAAGGTTGCTGGAATCGGAACTGTTGAATTGAAATTCACTTCGGGAAAGCTTCTCACTCTGGCTGAAGTACTTCATGTACCTGAAATGACCAAGAACTTGATTTCTGGAGATCGTTTTAACAAAGGGGGTTTTAAATTGGTAATTGAGTCTGATAGTCTCATTATGTCCAAGAACAATGTTTTTGTGGGAAAAGACTACTCTTGTAATGGCATGTTTAAGATGAATTTAATAAATGTTGTTAGTTCTGCTTATTTTGTTGGCTCCTTATCTTTATGGCATGGTAGATTAGGTCATATCAATTATAAATCTGTTAGAAATATGCATAATTTAGGTCTTATTTCTAAGTTTAGATTCAATAATATTGATAAGTGTGATGTATGTGTTCAAGGCAAAATTGCATGCAAGTCACATAAATCGGTAACAAGAACATGTGAATTACTAGGACTTATACATTCAGATGTGGCTGATTTGCATAGTAAAGTTTCACGTGGTGGAAACAAGTATTTTGTGACTTTTATTGATGATTTTTCGAAGTATGCTTATGTGTATTTACTAAAAAGTAAAGATGAAGTATTAGACAAATTTCTAATCTTTAAAGTAGAAGTAGAAAATCAATTGAATCCTAAAATTAAAATCCTACGTTCCAATAGAGGAGGTGAATACAAAGTAACAGAACTATCGAGGTTCTATGAATCCAATGGAATAATTCACGAGTTTACACCACCTTATTCGCCAGAATCAAATGGTGTAGCAGAAAGGAAAAATAGGACTTTAATAGAGATGGTTAATTGCATGCTTATAAGTTCTAGTTTACCTGATTATTGGTGGGGTGAGGCTATTTTAAGTGCATGTTATATCCTTAATAGGATTCCTATGAAAAGGGTTAACAAGACTCCATATGAATTTTGGTTTAATCGGAAACCTAATCTTAGTCGTCTAAAAGTTTGGGGATGTCTTGCATATGTGAGAAAACCAGACCCAGAGATTACTAAGTTAGGAAACAAAACCTATAAGTGTGTATTTATTGGCTATGCTTAGAATAGTATTGCTTACAGGTTTCTAAAATTAGAATCTTATGATATTATCGAATCTATTAATGTTGAATTTTTTGAACATTTGTATAAGTCTTCTCTTACACAAACTGAGAATAGTATTTCTATCCCTTATAATACCAAAAGAATTCATAAAAAATCCCTTGATGATGAACATGTTGAATCAGATGCACCTATTGAACCAGATTTGAATATAGAACCTCGTAAAAGTAAAAGACAAAGGAAAGAGAAATCTTTTGGTCCTGATTTTGTGACATATTTGGTAGAGGGTGATGTAAATAAAATTACATAACAAACTAAGTTAAATCTTAGTGATGATAGTGATCTTGTTACTTACACAGAAGCTATATCTTCTCGTGATGCTCCTTTTTAGAAAGAAGCAATTAACGATGAAATGAGTTCTATTATGTCAAATCAAACTTGTAAATTGGTTGATTTACCTCATAGATCAAAACTAATAGGCAGCAAAAAGATTTTCAAGAGGAAATTAAATGCTGATGGTTCTATAAACAAATACAAAGCTCGATTGGTTGCTAAAGGGTTCAAGCAATGTCATGGCATCGACTTTTTTGACACTTATGCTCCTGTAGCAAGGATATCATCTATACGTGTGTTGTTATCTCTTGCCTCGATTCACAATTTAGTTGTTCATCAAATGGACATAAAAACAGCTTTTCTAAATAGTGATTTAGAAGAGGAAGTGTATATGGAGCAACCAGAGGGTTTAGTTTTACCTGGACAAGAGAAGAAAGTTTGTAAACTCTTGTCAAGTCTCTTTATGGTCTAAAACAAGCTCCTATGCAATGGCATGAGAAGTTTAATCAAGTAATGTTATCTAATGGATTCAAGGTTATCCTCAAATCTCTAGTGTGAAAATTCTACATGATAGAGGTTGGATTAGATTCCTTAATAAGTACTATTGTGAGATAAAGTGACTCGCAGAATCACTTTATAAGAACTTACCTATATGAATGAGAAAGTCAGACCGCTTTCTATGAGATTTAGGCCGTCTCTAAATCACTCAAGAAATCAGGGTATTACGCAAGGCCGTTAATGCGTTGGAATATAAAGACACTCTTATTTAGAATATAGTATGTGTGACAACTCCAGTTAGTCATTATAGGGTCCTTGGTTCAAGATTCGTTCACCACAGCACCTTGATAAAACTTTGAGTTATTTACACTAAATGGAAGTTCAAAGTCAAAAGCTACTTTCATTTATGTACTACTTCCTTCGATGATGCCTATTTTATCGATAGAGTCGATTTATCGCTTGCATGAACTACGGTGGCTTGATCCCTCATGGGTACGTAGGCAGTCACTCTGGTGATGTAGCCCATTTTATTCTTCTCATTCTTTCTTTTACATAGAATCATTTTTTTGAAAATAGTGGGGGAATGTTAGATATTTTTAATAAAATTCATTGTTTTTAGGCTAGGTTATATTGTTTTCGTATCTTCTCCATCTCGTTTTAGGCATCATCAGTCTCTCTTTCTGAGTGTATTCTTTGGTTTGATCAATTAGTCACACCTTGATTCAAACGACCTCCATTGTATCCTGAGAGAGATTTTTTTTTTTACCCCTGAGTGACATCGCGGTTTCTACTGGAAGGGGAGAAACATCTCTTAAAAGATAGCGTTTATACGTGCCTTGGAGTATTCCAAGTTTTCGGTAATCTTCAACCTCAAATTCATGCAATTTCTTCTCCTGCACAGTAATCTTGCTCCGGCCTTCACACAGTTCATCTAATAGGCCTCCCTCCTCTGCCTCTTCATCTTCTTCATAATCTTCTTCTTCTTCCTCACAATCTTATTCTTCTTCAATTTCCTTTCCTCATAGTAGAGATATGAAATGGAGAGAGGGAAAGAGCAGATCTGGGAGGGTTTCAGGGAAAGAGGGAAATAAGTTGGTTGGATTGTTTTAAGGGGTTTTTTTTTTAAAAAAAACATAACATACCATGCGCAAAACCTGAGGCGCACAAAATTGAGGCAACTTAAAGGAGGAAGCTGCGCAAAAAACGATACGCCACCTCAAATGTTTTTGAGAAAACATCGCCGCCAATGTTCATATAGCAGCGTCATGTAGCATTATCCGAAATAATAATTAAAATAAAATTTATGACACTTCCATTCAAAAAAAGAAATCTTATTAGTACATTATACACATTACCTAGGAAGGTCGTCAAGATTCAAGAATAGCAAAACCCGACAAGTTTGGTCTGGCACTCAGGTTGAGCTAACAGTCTATTCTTGTTTTCATTTTTTTTTTCTTTCAATTAATTAGACTTTATTTTTATACAAAGTTATATGTTTTACTTCATTTTATTAATTTTTTATTTTTTTTATTTTGTTAATATTTTACTTTATTAATCTTGATTAGTTAGTTGGTATTATCCAAATAAAACTTAAATTAACGTAGGAGGATGCCGTGAATATGTCAACCGTGATAAGTACTTGAGAAACCAGCTAACCATTGAATAGGTCCAAGTTCTGACCTTTTTTTTTTTGTTAATTGTTGTTTTAATAACAAATATTGTGTTATGAGTTATGACTTTATGAGCGTCTGATCATCATCAAACAAATAATATTTTGCCACCTGGACTTGCTTATTATACAAAGGAATCTACAACGTTATGAGTTATGACCTTGGATAAGGGTCATCCTATAAGGGGGCCACTGAAAAGTAAGCGTTGGGAAAATTGCGATATATGTCTCTTCAGATAATGATGTATTAAGATTTAATTAACTATCAAAATGTAGATGGCTTCATTTTTATAAGGCAAATATAAATAAATATATATATATATATTGCTATGTATAAAGCCAAAGCCTCGTGGCCTGGTTATTTAATTTCCTCAAGTCTAATACAAGATTTTTCATATAATAAAACTCTCTAAACATGTTTAGCTACCATTTGATTTTCTTACATATTAACTACCAACATGAAATGAACATGACACCCACTCATATAACTTTAAAAAGAGACTTAAAAAACAATGATCGACAGTATAATCGTGTGTTGAATGTTGATAAATCATTACGAAAATGAGGGATCAAATACCTCCATCTGAAAAGCCCTTATTACGTCCCCAATACATAGAGGAGGATGATCTAAGATTTGAGTTTTGGTGAGAATGATCTCATCACCATGTGGATCATAATAGTCGAAAATCAACCAGTTCTAAAACTTATAACCTCAATAAATAAGGCGATCAAAATCCTCGAACATTATCTTTTTGAAGTATCTATTTTATCGTTAATTTGCAACTAATTTCTGATAGAGTTAAAAATTTAAGACTATGACAGTTTTAAAATATAATAATCTACATGGTAACAAAGACATCTTTACTAAAAAATCAATCCTTGAATCATTTTTATGTGGGCCTCACATAAATAGAATTTTATGGGAGCATTTTAGATGTAGGCATTTGATACTACTCTTATACTATGACAGTTCTAATCAAGATTATGTTATTTTTTCCTTAATTAATCAAGTGTATTAGGTTGTGTTTAGTGGCACCTTCATCATTCCACCATTTATTGTGATTTGTGTGGTCCATTAATTGTGATTAAGTGTTATTGAGGGCCCGGTCCCAATAACACTTCCGCTCTTATATAACATCTAATTTTGTTGTCCTAAAGTCTTAATTTTTCCAAGTAACCCTATTTTAAAGGACTAAGATTCGGAAGATGTATTATTTAACACCAAATCAACATTTCTCCACTGTCTCTTGGCAACAACATGAACATGTCACTAAACACAACCTAATACACTTGATTAATTAAGGAAAAAATAACATAATCTTGATTAGAACTTGCTTACCCCTAAAATAAAACTAGTGGGCCCAGCTTTCATCTTTCACGATGTTTTAACAACTTGATTTTGTTTATTTCCAAATTTAAATTACTATTTTATAAAAATAAATAAATAATACTATTTTATAATAATAGATTAATATTATTTATTTATTTCTAGGTTCCAAAGTGGCTAAGTTCATCACAATTCCTTGTCAACATTGGCTTCCATCACCCACCCATCTTACCTACTCCCTCCCCTACCCTCCAACATCTAACCGTCAAATTTAACGCCGTTAAATCCTATAACCTACCACCCACAGATTTCCTCACCAAAAAAAACCTAACGTTTTCCGCCAAATTTAACGCCGTTAACCTAGAATCCACCAGCCATTCCAACCACTTCCTCCGCTTATAAAACCCAACAAACCTTCCCACTTTCCACTCCAAATCCATCCTCCCCCCTTAACCTACACGCCTCCCCTCCTCTTAACCTACTCCACTCCACTCCACCATGGATCTCCTTCTCTTAGAAAAAACACTGTTAGGGCTCTTCTTCGCCATCATCCTTGCCATCACCGTCTCTAAATTACGCGGTAAGCGCTTTAAACTCCCTCCTGGCCCGCTACCCGTACCAGTATTCGGGAATTGGCTTCAAGTCGGTGATGATTTGAATCATCGAAATCTCACCGACTTAGCCAAAAAATTTGGAGAAATTTTTCTTCTCCGAATGGGGCAAAGAAACCTAGTTGTGGTTTCTTCGCCCGATTTAGCAAAAGAAGTTCTGCACACACAAGGTGTCGAATTCGGCTCGAGGACCCGAAATGTTGTATTCGACATCTTCACCGGTAAAGGCCAAGATATGGTTTTTACTGTATATGGTGAACACTGGAGAAAGATGAGAAGAATCATGACCGTTCCTTTTTTTACAAACAAAGTTGTTCAACAATATAGATATGGTTGGGAATTTGAGATTTCTAAAGTTGTTGAAGATGTGAAGAAACACCCTGAAGCTGCAACCAATGGGATTGTTTTGAGGAAAAGGTTGCAACTTATGATGTACAATAATATGTACAGGATCATGTTTGATAGAAGATTTGAAAGTGAAGAAGACCCATTATTTAATAAACTCAAAGCTTTGAATGGTGAGAGAAGTAGATTGGCTCAGAGTTTTGAGTATAATTATGGGGATTTTATTCCTATTTTGAGACCATTTTTAAAAGGGTATTTGAAGATCTGTAAAGAAGTTAAGGAGAGAAGAATACAGCTTTTCAAGGATTATTTTCTTGATGAGAGAAAGTAAGTATTTTTTTTCTCTTTTTTTTTTTATTTCTAATTTTTTTTAAAAAAAAAATTTTGGTTTCAAAATTTTTTTAATTTGAGATTCTGGGTCAGTTTTTTCTCTTTTGTAGTTACATGGGTTTTTTTTAGTTCTCTTTATCTCATGAAAAATACTTTTTTTCCATTTAAATATTGAATTAATATTCTTAAAAAAATTGTATTTATCTTTGTAGAATATATTAAAATTAGATATAAATCGTTCTTTTGACATAGAAAATACCGTTGTTTCCTATATATTCCATATTTAATACTTAATATTTATATTGAAAAACTATCTCTTTATAATTTGAGTTAATTGTTCTTCTGAAAGTACTATTGGGATTTTAGTATTTTTTTGTAAAAAATGTTAAATTTTATTGAATTGAGTGCAGGAAACTTACAAGCACAAAAGGATCAGATAATATAGGATTAAAATGCGCCATTGATCACATAGTTGAAGCTGAGCAAAAGGGAGAAATCAACGAAGATAACGTACTTTACATCATTGAGAACATCAATGTTGCTGGTAAGCAATTATATTGAAAAACTATCTCTTTATAATTATTTTCAACCTTGTTAATACAAATTCTTATAAAAAAAATAAAAATAAAAGTAAATTCTTATAAAAGTTGAGAGTTGATAATAACAGGAATGATTTCTTACACTGTCAGGTTCATTAAATGCATTAATGGTCCACAAATAATGGTTTAAATTGTGTAGCAGCGTGGCACTTGGCCTGGCGACATTAAATGTCGCTGGCGATATCACTAAAAATACGTTCTTTTATTTAATACTGAATATCTTAAGTTTATGACATAATAATTTCGTATTTAAAGCTTTTTTTTTTACTTTCTTTCAACCCTTGATTCCTTTGAAAATTACGTAAAATGACCTTCCAATTCTAAAAGGGGCAAATATTCGATAAAGATTTTTTGGGTAAAAATTTTCCTTTTAATTTCCAATAAAATAGATTGACTGTGCCATTTTTGTACACCCACTTGTAAGGTGAGTGTACAATACGTTCATAATCCAGCCGTCACGTATTATACGTGTAAAGCCACCATCGTTTGACTGCCTACATTTCCGACAAGTGGACGATGTCGGTAGTAGTCCACCCACATGCTAGTGGGTTGACAAAGGGTTAGCACTCTTCTATTTTTTGACTTTTTCAATTTTCCTAGGCTTTAAATGTCTATATTGCCCTTTCTTCATCTCATTATACCCTTTTTAACCTGGGAAAATAACAGTACTACTGCCTATCGAACCCAAAATAATCCTTAATTTGGACCGTTGGATTGTTCTCCTGAATTGTGCCGATTAGAATCTTGTGGCCATAATTCATCTGCCAGCTGCTTTACCTACCACCGGGTGACCTGTCAAAAAGGGTTAAGTGCCACATCAGCTTCCATAATTTGTTAGTCAAGGAAGGTCCCGGTAGTTGGTGGCAGGCTATCAACCTCTTTTGAAGAGTTTGTACTTTGGAGCTGGTAAGAGTAGTTAGTACTCAAAAACTCAAATCTTTTTTATAAGTGGGCCCACCTACCACCTTCTTTCTTCCATGAGTTGTTTCTGTGTTAACGGTTGCCAATTATGCCACGTTACTTCCCAATTTTGAGTTGGTAGGAGGAAGCTGACTTGTTCAATTGGTTAACATACCTGTCTGTCTCATTATAAAAGGATAGGTATAATCATTGACAAAGTCATTAAAACCCTAAATTTATTTATTTATTTTTTAATTAAATTGATAAAAATTATTTTTATAAAATATTTATTTTTTATATATAAATTTAATAATATATCTATAAAATATATTAATAAAAACCCACTAAAAATATAAATAATATATTTTTTGAAATAAAATATATTAATTATAATATAATATTACTTATAAATATTTAAATCCATCAAGCATCATATGGATTAGACGTAATTCCTAAGTGAATAGACAACAATGGAGCCACGTTAAACCCTGAATGACCATTTGATATAGACATCAACTATCATGTCATATCATCAATTAATGTGGTTAGAAAATTAATGTGGTTAGAAAATGTAGTCTATATTGATTCGTAACTAACGGAAACATTATGGCTAATTGTGATACAGCTATTGAGACGACATTATGGTCGATCGAATGGGGAATTGCCGAGCTCGTGAACCATCCTGAGATCCAACACAAGCTTCGAAAAGAGCTCGATTCCGCCCTTGGGTCAGAGCAAATTACCGAGCCAGACACGTACAAACTCCCTTACCTCCAGGCCGTGATCAAAGAGACTCTTCGACTCCGAATGGCAATCCCTCTATTGGTTCCACACATGAACCTCCATGATGCCAAGCTCAACGGCTACGATATCCCTGCTGAGAGCAAGATCCTTGTAAACGCTTGGTGGCTCGCAAATAACCCGGCTCACTGGAAGAACCCAGAGGAATTCCGACCCGAACGATTCTTAGAAGAGGAATCGAAGGTTGAAGCTAATGGTAACGACTTCCGATACCTTCCATTCGGTGTCGGAAGAAGGAGCTGCCCTGGAATTATACTCGCCTTACCGATCCTCGGTATCACAATTGGACGTTTGGTGCAGAATTTTGAACTTTTGCCACCACCGGGGCAGAACAAGATTGACACATCGGAGAAAGGTGGTCAGTTCAGTTTACACATACTGAAACATTCCACCATTGTTGCAAAGCCAAGAGAGTTCTGATGAGATGGGATGGATAATTTGGTTCCAGAGTCGTTCTTGACACATTTTTATTATCTCTTTGCTGTTTAAATTTGAACTTAATTTCTATTATGTTTGTCTCTGTTTAATTTCGGTTCGTTGAGCAAAAAGTGCAAAACATGTTAAAATCTTGTTGGTTCGGTTCTGGGTTTAAGAATGTAAATGTATGAATTTTATAAGAGTAATTTCGGAATTTGAAATAAGGGATTTTACAAAGATATGTTGCACTATATATTTTTTCTAATTGTTTATTTATTTATTTTTTCTAATTGTTTATTTTATTGCTATCAACGCCAGGATTACTTAGGTTATTTTTTTGAGGGGTATTTATTTACATTGTTTTTTTTAGTATTGAAATCTTATTTAAAAAGTTGATCATTTGTTCAAAACAACCAAGGCATTTTGATCATTAATCAGGTTTTGCCAATGCCAATGCACTACTGGACTAAAATTTGTTATTACTAAAGCTATTTTTCCATACAAGGAACATGACTTTGAGATTGATTCTATTGTATACAGGTACGACCGTGCGCAAAAATAAATGATGTATAAATAACACTCTCGTATGATCATACATCTTACACTCCGAATACACCTTCTTGTGAGGCCCCATAGAGATGTTTAAAGGGTTGATTTATTGAGGATGATCTCTAATAACGTAAATCTCTCATAAAATATCAAATCACTCTAAAACTTTTAATCTAGTCACAAAATGATTAAAATTTTAAGCTCTTAAATTTATATACATATATATATATATATATATACAGACACATATACATATATATATATATATAAACCTAAGATTTGTACGTCCCCACCTATACATACCTCATTTTACGTGAAAATTAACTAACCTATCTAATTAATCTTCATGTATATAGCTATGTATATATACTCATTACACATGCAATTATTTACGTGAATATTTCAATAATATATATATATATATATTCATCTTATATACACGTATATATATACATATATATATACCTCTACACACGTACACACTAGTGTACGTATGATTTTTACGTGCATGCATGCATGCAATTCTTACGTAATAATTATACGCTACATGTGTTTCATTCCCATACATGTGTTGCAGAAGTGTTTTTGCAACTATTCGACTACTCATTTTATGCATTTAACCCTATACTTGTCGTGCAAAAGCGTTTTTACACCACTCTTCTTCTCATCCTATGCATAAGGTACTAGTTTATTTAAAGGTTGGAATCAATCTATCAACCTCTTACTCATCACACAAAGTCACGTGTGGTATTACTTCCTTTCACGTGCATAGCTTCGGTTGCCAAAGTCTCTTCACACATGCCACCACACAATGGGTGTGGATAAAATTCATGGGCCCAGCCCATGGGCTTTTTAAGGCCCATAAAAAATTTCATGGTGTTACAGAGACAGTCTTCCCACCGTTAGGGGGAAGAAATCAGCTGTTTGAAGTACGACGTAAACTTTGTTGGAATACACCAACTTTGTCTCATCTCAATCCTCGTACTAATCAATCTGAAATTGAAGTGCAAAGAATTGTTCAGCTCCAGAAGATTGCTAATGAAATGCCTGATGCATTCAATGATGTAGCAAAAGTGACCAAATCACATATATCTACTGCTAATGTCCCAGCAGGACTTGTTGTCCCAACATCACATATTGTCCCAGCAGGACATGTTGTCCTAGTAGGATAAACTATAAATATATATTACAGCAAATGAGTCGTCTAAAGGACGCCTGAAGCGTGGATGACTACTCAGTTCAAAGGATCCTATTATCTGGAAGCGAAAATGCTAATCTAAATTTATATGAGATAGTCCTCTAGAAGAGACTATTACAATATCCACACTCTCTAAAGAAACAATCTCCTGAAGAGAAACAAACTCTAGAAAAGAAATAATCTCCTGAAGAGATACAAACTCTTGAAGAGATACAAACCCCTGACGAGGGGCATCCTCCTGAAGAGGACTAGGTACCTAGAAATGAGGAAATCTCAATATATTGTGCATGCACTAGAGAGGTTTGTGATTACAATGAAACTATTGTCGACGACATATTCTCATTCTCATTTGCTACTGGAATTGTTACAGATGATGATGGTATTAAACCATACTATGTAGAGAAATGTCGATATAAAAATTATTGGCCAAAATAGAAAGAAGTAATCCAAACAAAATTGGATTCTCTTGAAAAATATGAAGTATTTGAACCTGTAGTTCCAACACCCGAAAATGTAAACCCTGTACGTTACAAAAGGGTATTTACAAGAAAACGCAATAAGTCGTTCGCTATAAAGCACGACTTATGGCACAAAGTTTCTCGAAGAAACCTGGGATTGATTATAAAGCAAAGAAAATCCCTAAAGGATTCAAATTGCCTGAAGCAAATAATATCCCTGAAGGATTCAAATTGTCTGAAGGAAATAATGTCCTTGAAGGATTTAAATTCTCTGAAGCAAAGAAAATCCCTGAAGGATTAAAATTGCCTGAAGGACATATTAACAATCCCATTTGCCCATGCGTATCCATTAAGGAAATAGAATCTAGATTTGCTATTTTTGTTGTATATGGCGATGATATTAATATACTTGGACTCCTGAAGAGCTCAAGAAAGTTGCAAAATACTTGAAAAAAGAATTCGAGATGAAAGATCTCAGAAAAATAAAAAAATTTCTCGGCCTGCAGATCGAAAATAATACACGGAGAATTCTTGTCCATCAAACAATGCATACTGAAAAATTCCTGAAGCGCTTTAAAATGGACAAAGTATATCCGCTTAGTACTCCTTTGGTTGTGAGATCTCTTGATGCTGAGAAAGATTTATTTCGCTCAAAGGAGGATAATGTAGCACTCCTTGTTCCAGAAGTACCATATCTCAGTGCAATCGGTGCATTGATGTATCTTGCACAATGTACTAGACCTGATATTGTGTTCTCAATAAATTTGTTAGCCAAATTTAGTTCTGCACTGACAAGGAGACATTGGACAAGTGTAAATAGATTCTCCATTATCTCCATGGAACAACAGACACGGGATTGTTTTACTGTAAGAGTCCATCTAATTGATCACAAATAAAGGGCTACAGAAATTGTCATACCCCGACCCCAGACTCCCAATGGTCCGACCCACTTTTCGAGTCGAATCCACGACCCAGGCCTCGGAGCGTGAACTGGGGGTGAAAGGAGTTACCTAATGTTTAGTTAAACACTATGTAAAACCTTTAATATACTGGGTTTAGGCTCTTCTAATCATCCTAATTGAGTTTAATTACTTATGACTAAACTAATTGAAATAGTTGTCGTCAGAGTTACTATGTCAGTGGTGAACTTTAGGCCTTTTCTCCCTACCCAAAATTTGGATTCCTATGGGATCAAGTTCTCTGAAAACTAGACAAACAGATCTAAAACTCTTATGTTTTGACCCGAAGCTAATTCTGTATGGTTTTACACAGAAACTATGTTCAACGCAAACTATTGCTAAAAATCTAGATTTTCCAGCAACCATGGTCCAACTTGAGGTAAACTTAAAAGTCATCTTCCTAAGTTCAGAATGTGATGGGATTTTCTAAGGTTCGACTTCAGAGTTTAAAGAACAATTTTACTGAAGATAAGACAATAATCAACACATGCATCATCCAAGTAAACATCAAACATTCATAAATGTCATATTAAACCAAAACTATAATACTATCTATCTTCATTCAAACCAATCATGTCACAAGTATTCATCAATGTATATATTCAAACTGAACTAACTAATCATAGATAAATCAAATCAAATCATAATATTCAAAGCAAAGAAATCGAAATCCCATACGTTCCCAGTGATCTAGAAACTATCATCTTCATCTATCTCAGTTCACGGAGTAGTACGTACTTTTAATTCTTTGCTTTCTTTTCAAGTTCTCTAATAAGACTCCGTGTTCTTCTTCTCGTACCTATAGGGGGAAAAATGTAGGGTGAGCAAAGCTCAGTAGGTACAACCAAACCATAGGTTGATGTCTTGACACCTTTTTCAGAAAATCCACAAGCCTTTTTTCCACAAAAACCCCATCCAAACAATGCCTCTTTAAAACCATCGAAAACAGGTTTTTGTTTTGAAACCAACAACTATAAAGGGATAAACAAGATGACAAGATGCAACTGTATATATATATATATATATATGATTACTAGTCTAATGTAATACATTATTCTATGATTACTCTAGTCACTCATTCTCACATTATTATTTAATGTTCTACTTCCTTCGTTAGGGTTATTCTGAAAACTAACCTATCTTCTCTCGACGGATCCGGATACAAACTTCTCTCTTATGGAGATGCCTCTCAAAGCAGTGCTTCTTAGGCCAAACTATACATCACTTTCACAATACCACAATCACATATCATAACTAACGAAATTACGTTTTATGCAATAACATTGTGTCAACCTCTCTTATGGAATACACATTGAACCTCTCTATAGAGCACAACATACCTCTCTTATGGAGCATATCACACACCTTACTTAGATATTATTTTGATACCATCATGGGTATCCTAATCATGGTTCTAAGGCAACTAACCTCACAACCCATGTGTCTCTTTTAAAAACCTCTCATCTTACCACTTTAACTTATAATAGTTTTTAGACTATTTCACTCAAGTTTTCACAACCTAAACCAATGCTTTTTAATGCAGAAAAACCTTTTGAAAAAAAAATCATATATTTTTATAAAAACAAGTTTGAAAACATACAACTAAACTAATTGAGAAAACGGAGAATTTTGAAAAACAAGTTTTACAGATGGTTGTTCTCCCTACCTTTTTCGCTTAATTCCTCGTGACTTTGACTCGATCTTCCTTCTTTTAACTTTAGAACTCCAAGATTTCTTCAAAAACTTGCAGGGTTTTATTCTTCTTTAAAATTGGGTTTGAAGAAGATGAGAAAAGATTAAGNTTTTATGCTTCGAGGTGCAGCCAAGATATGGTGGAGGTCAGTGAAAGATGTCCAAACTGAGCCACTTGATTGGGCAAGGTTTCAGGAGCTATTTCTAGAAAAGTATGTGACTGAGAGTGCTTGAGACAGAAAGCATCAAAAATTTATGAATCTAGTTCAAGGGAATCATACTGTGAGTGAGTATGAAGAGAGGTTTACAGCTTTATCTCGATATGGTCCAGAACAAATCTCCACAGATGTGACCAAAGCCAAGAAGTTTATTCGAGGCCTTAAAACATTTATCAAGGGAAAGTTGGCTCCATTCCAGATCCGTTCATATATTGAGGCAGTTAGTAAAGCTTTGAGTATTGAAAGAGAAGATGAGGACATACAACCGACTAGGGGATAGGTGGGGAGGACTAGACAATTTCCTTAGCAATTTCAGGTGAGACAAGTAGTCCCAAATTCTTCCAGACAGTTGAGTTACAGACCAATTAGACAGCAATGGCAAGTGGTGCGACTAGCAATTTCGCAACCAGGTTAACAGGCTACCAGACCACTTGCACCTGTACAGAATAATCAGTTTGTACCTAGAGGAGTACAACCATCGCCTGTAAGACCTCAGGGACAGGTAGTTAGACCACAGGGACAGATAATTCGACTACAACAAGTACAACAACCAGGGCAAGCAAATTCAAGTCAGATCAAGTGTTTTAACTGTAATGAGATGGGTCACATGAAGAGGCAGTGCCCGAAACTACCAAAATAGATAGGATTTTCAGCACCACAGGCACAGGGGACGATTTACACTATTGTTACAGAAGATACACCTATGGAAGAAATGCCACAAGAGGATACTTTGCTTTATGCCATAATACAGGAAGATGCATCTGCTTCTGATCAAGTAGTGGAAGGTACAATTTCCTTATTTCATCATTCAGTTTATGTTTTAATTGATTCTAGATCTACACATTTTTTTATCGATACACGCATGGTAGAAATACTTGGATTGATAATGACAGAGACTGGAAAGAAATTATTATTATGTACACCATTGGGAGGTAAGACCATACCTTTTAGAGTTTGTCAATCGTGCATAGTGAATGTTGATAACCAAAAGATGAAGGCAGATTTGGTAGTTGTAGACACCCTAATTTTGCCCACCTTCATTTATGGAGTACTTTGAGGTTCTCATTAATCACCCACAAAAATAACCCTAAATGGAATTCAAAATCAAGCCAAAAATAGCCCAAAACCAAAACTCAAAAACTTTGCTCAAAACTAGCTTAAAACCTCACCCAAATTAAGCCCAAAAATGGCCCAAAGTCATCAAAAAAACAAAGCCCAAAAAATAGCTCAAAATAGGCCCAAATGGCCCATTTGAGCTATTTAACCCATATTTTCTTTTCTTTCTCTTTACTTTCCTTGCACCCCACTCTTTTTATCATTTTCCTTTAAATAAATCAACCTCCTTACTATTCAATCTAACACTCCATCCCTTTGATGGAAGGCTATAAAAGGAGCCTTCCATCCCCAATTTGAAAAAGGGGGGAGAAGGGGGAAAGAAGATAGAGAGAAAGAGAGAGGGAGCTTGAATTAAGGAGGAGAGCTTAAAAAANTTTCCTGTTTTTGTTCTTTATATATATATATCAGTTTCGTACTGTTGTATATATTTTGTTCTGAGAACAGTAATAACAGTTTCGTACTGTTATATTTTAGTACTGTGTTTATATCAGTGTTATATATACTGATTCTTTATTAGTACTACGGTATTACAGTATACTTAGTGAATAACACTCTCAGGAAGAGGGTACTTACAACTTAGATATTTCTGGAGAAGAGAAACTCACTCCCTTTAGGTATAAGATCGGTTTCACATATACGTCGATTTGTGAGGCCCTGTTGTAGGTCGGACACATTGGATTTGGTTAGTGTAGTTACCCGGGGAGGCTGGTTGTGGTAGATTCTCTGTATGGGCCACTTCTAGAGACAGGTTAGGTTGATTGCATCCTACGATTGGATGTGTGTGAGGACCTGAGTGGTTTGAGGTACCAGCTCCTGACGGGATGTGGTTCCCGTCAACACTCGGTGTATGTCTTTGGGTGCCCGTTGTATTAATGGGCACCCATTGCCTACGGGTGTTCTTTCTCCTTGGTTTCCGCTTCTTGTTAGAACATTTTTTACGAGACATACGAGGTTCATTAATGCAAGAGTGAGGTAGGCATGTAGTTAAAATGGACAGGTACAATAGTTGGTTTAGGCATGCGTATCTGTAGGCAAATTGATTGGGCTTTTTTTAGCAAATAACCCTGTCAGGTTATTAAAACTAAGAAATAACCCTGACATTTTGGATATTTTGAAATGATCCTATCTTGGATGGAATCATTAACTCTCCATCCGGAAGCTCACTTGATCTTCATATGGCCATATAAAATGACCTAAATGCCCTTAACTAACCCAACCTCTCCACACCTCGAGTTAGCAATAATTGTGGGAAAAAAAGTTGACCATTAGATTAAAAAATACACGAAAAAGTCTCCTTTCTTCTCTCATTGTTCTGTAAGGGCACTAATAGTTACTTTCTCTCAGATCCTGGAGGTTAGAGCTCCATTAATGGCTTACTTCCATCAAGGTCTGCAAGGGCTCGAGCTTTATAGATAACTTCCACCTATGCCTGTTAACCCAATTGCTCCACTATGATGGATTTATTGTCATGATAAACTAAATTTCTATCATTTGGATCAAAAGGATATAATATTGACGACAAGTACAAGGGGGTTTTCATTTTTATTTGATCGTTCTTTCTGGTGAAGGGTTTTTTTTCAATCTGTTCATGATTGTGTTAGGTGAAGAACACTTACTATGATGAATAGTATAGTGGAAGAACATGTAGATCCTTAAAACCTTTTGGGTGCTAATTAGGTGGTTAGCTCAAAATCTGAAAATGGTAACTCAGTTCACAGAATCTCTCTTTCTTTAACTCGATCTCTCTTTCTTACCCTTTCATTGAATTCATTTTTGCACAAAATTCCATCTTCCTGAAGTTGAAGTGTTCGACAAAACTCCTCAAAGACATAAGGTTTAAAATAATGAACTCTGTAAGTTAAATATTTTTAATAATCAACTGTTATTTAAATTTGCTTGGTAAATTTTCTATGTAAATTGATTATTATTCAATTATTTTTACAACAATTATTTCTTGATCATGAATTATTTCTGGTAGAAATTTTATCAAATAAGGCCTATGAATTCATCTACATATGAAGAATTTATATTCAAGCGATGATGCTTGAACCACTGGAAAAGTAAAAATGACCCTATTTAGTTTATTGGCAAAGTTTAAAGAAGCTTGAAGAGTTTTAAGTTTTAACTTGGAGGGAAGATATATAGAGATCTCTGCAACTTGCAAGGGAAGATAGAATCTTAGGGGTGTCCATATTCTATTTGGGGTCAATTAGAAAGGCCTTTTAAGTGACTTAGGTCACAGTTTGAACTTAAAAATGGGTGCTAACATGGTGTTGATGGGTGCGACAATTATCCCCTATTATAATCTATATGCATCTTTAATATCTCAAATCAATCACAAACAAGAAGAACAAGAACCCGTCAATTTGCTATAGTGTTTAGTTCAAGTATTAATTGTGTCTGCCTAGTTAATTATTTTCATACTTGGGTTGTTTCTGTGATAGTGTTATTTACACAACCAGCAGATTTTCTTTGATGCCAATGGTTTAGTCTTTGGTGCCTTATCCAATAATTACATCAATTTCAATTATGTTAATATTTTAATAAGCTTTTGCTGCTGTAAATAATGTGTTTTTACTTTGTTTTTGTAAAAAAATCTTTTGTGCTTGTGTAGCACCCGCACTTTTGGTCGAAACCACCATTATGAGGTGCAAACTCTCCTGTGCTTTTTGACTGAGGGAGATACATTTTATATCTCTCTCTGAGAGTATTGATTTTGATTGATTTGGAGTCGCCACCTGATTTTTAGGGAATCAGGACCCTATAGTTGGAAAACTACACTTAGATTTCTCTTTGA
>MVGT01001095.1:0-95048 GCA_002174775.1 Macleaya cordata
TTTGAACTAGGCAAAGAGGCTAATCCATGGATTGATGGTCGAGAGAAAGAAGGGAAAAAGGGGTGGGAGTTCAAAGTTAGGATCCATCAACCTATACTATTAGTCAATCATCAAACTAAAGTGTGGAGAGAAGGATATGAGAATTTGAGGCGGGGTGCGCTAGAACCCCTCATTTTTCAGATCAGCGGATCTGAGGAAGCCATTGAACTTACTCTCTTATCCTATTTTATCTAGTATTATTCTATCATATAACTTATGTTTGTCAACATACATATACTATCTTCGCAGCCTCGCTTTCCTAATAAAATCCATAAAAATGCACAATTTTGTCATAGCAAAAAAATGCAACAAATGCACATTGTATGCAACATGGAGGTCGAGTTGAGAGATCGAATTCCTTTGGTGGTCAGTTCGTTTTAATTCTCCAGATCTACCCCGTAACTGCTAATAGGAGGAGAAAGGCATTATCCCGAGAATTAGTCATGTGCTCTAAGAGGTCTGGACATCCCGATCATCAAAAAAAAAAATTTGCCTTTTTAATATTAACATCTCATTTATCTTACACTCTCTTTACACTAACCAATAAACAAATGCAGGATGGATTGTTGGACCATAATTATAAAAAAAAAAAAAAAAAGTAGCTCTCAAAGGATATTTGAAAACGATTCACATGGGCTAAAAGTAAGCCCATGTAGAGCCTCATTAATATGGTACCTAGTTCACACAACTGATCAAGCTATTAGATTTGGGCTTTATACGCAGAATTTTAAAAAGTCATCAAGCCCAAAATGAAACACGTTAAAATCCAACGGCTAGGAAACGCCAATCAGATCAGTTCAATCGTGTGTCTCTCTTACGAAAACACAAATCAGTCGTTGATCATATCAGTTAGCAAGAAAGACAAACACTGGCTACCCAACTCCTCGGAGTACAGAATCATATCCCATTCATTCTCCACATGAAATTCATACACTGGACACGTGGATCCAAGTCTTCCCTCCAATTGAGGGTGTTCCTCGGACAAATCACGAGGAATCTGATTCATTTTTAAACTTTTTTTAGGTCGGTTAATTCGGATTTAAATGAGCTTCGATTGGTAAAAATCCGTTGACATCCGACTTGTATAGTATTTTAATTTTTAACTATTAATGTAGTTTACGTGCAACATACGAGGATTGCTTAATTATTTATTTATCTTGATACGAAGAATTATTCTTATCAAACGCGTTGCCCTAATTATTCTTATCAAACGCGTTGCCCTAATTTTTTCTCCATCCCAAAACTTAGAACATAAATTCTACGGAAATTATATTAGCGTGCACCAAAAATTTGATCTAAACTTATGCAATCACAAACAAAATCGAGCCTACTATCAAATTTTTGAGATGTGCTTTTAAAATTTCCAAGATTATATCGATCATCTCGACTGTATTGGTTGAAGGGGATCTGGGCCATCTAATGAGCATTTAAGCTCAGTGATTCAAGTCCAGATTTCCTATTTGGGCCTTTTGTGGGTCTATAAGTAAATGGGCAAAGCATGGACTCGACCAAATCCAACCCAACGGGGCTTTGTGGGATATTATCAGGAGTCGTTTTATAGGCCTCCTCCAAATTCTTATAGGCACCCTCCCCACTTCGATGAAATGAGGTTGACCATCCAAACACAAAAACCCACTCAGTTTTATCTTTCTAACGGGCTTAGAGAGAGAAAATAAAAAAACCAAAAGGAGGAAAAGGTTTGACCACACTGGGACTGCCATTAATAATTGTGGAATTAAGTTAAATTGACCAAGTCCAATCCAACAGGCCTGTAGGGCGTGTAAGGTGGTGTTTGCTTTTTACAGTTTTGCCTCGTAATTACTTTCAAAGTGAGACTAAAAAAATAAAATTAAAGTTTATTTTAAGTTTCTTAAATTTAAAAATCCTGCACAATACAAGATTAGATCATGAATCAATCTAACTAATGCAGAATTTCTTTCTTTTAAGAGTAACGTTTTATTTTCTTTTTCTTTTTTTCTGTTTTTTTTTTTATGTATAGAATTTAAAAGAGTAACGTTGAACGTGTGTAAACATACAAAAAATTAATTAATAAGGAAAAAAAAGGATCTCTTGTTTTTATTTTTATTTTGTTTTTTAGAGAAAAGAAAAAGAACTTTTTTTAGTTATGTATAGCCCACAAGGCCCAAAGAGAAACTTGAAAAGAATCAATTACTTGCTTTCTCAAAGAAATTATATATTCTCTCTCATTTTTTTTTCATTTTTTTTTTTATTTTTTTTTGTTCTCTTACAACTTTATTCTTTATTCACTTGCTTTCTTCAATTTAGTTACAAAACATATCACACCCAAACATATTAAAAGATATTTTAAAGAAATATATTTGTGATTTCTTGTTGTACTTGACCCCTCCTATGTTACACTCTCAAAACCCTAATTTAATTCTTAGTCTACCTCAATGTGGGCTCTTCCATCCCCCCTAAAGCCAAAGTCCAAAACCTTTATTATACAACAATCATACATCAAGAATAGACTAATGTTGGTTGAGCTGCACAGACCCCTCCACTTTTTTTTTTTCTATCTGCCCCACTACACATCAACTCATGATATTGTCTTCTCTACCACCTTAAAGAAACAAAAAAGAAAAAAAGCATATCATATTTATAACCTTTAAAGGGATAAAAACACTACCTCCATTAAAGAGTACATATAAAAAATAAAAAAAAAAAAGAATTAACCACAATTTCACCCAAAAAGTATATTTTGTTAAAAAAAGAAAGTATATTTTGTTAATTTCATACTTAAAAGTCATCAAAGTCGAGATATTAATTCTAGGTTAACTGAAATGGGAAAAGACAACCTTCTGATACTAATTTAGTTAGTATACTAAGGTAAGGAATTAGATAGAAAACAAGGCCTCTTCTTAATACTACACAATATAGCATGCTTTTATGTCCATTATCACAAGTAAAACACCTTAAAAGGAATGTCCTCTTGGTAGATACTAGAGAGCAACTCGTGTTTTCATCATGATCTATAATTCATATTATAGTTTCAATTAATCTAAAAGCCTCTAAACAATAATTAGTAATAGTGTATTTATTATAATCAACTCTGAAAAAGTACTTGAAGCCTATCGGCGCCACTCATGGTTCCAAGTTCCAACCCTAGCTAGTCGATATATTGTTCCAACAATAATATAGATGGATAAACGGTGATGCTACATTTACTGCAAAACGTACTGTAAATCTTACTGCAAAGACTATTTATGAGGGTATTTGTGTCCATTTAGGAATGACGCAAATCACGAATGGTATGAGATTATTTGAGAACTGTGGATGACTAGGCAGTAAGATTTACAGTAAGTTTAGCATTTTCTATGGATAAATAGTTGATCCAACTTGAATTGACAACATTAATTGATTATTGCCGTCGTCGTCGTTGTCAACTTGTCATTTCCTAAAAATTTGAAGTCAATAACATAAAATCTTGTTTATATGCATTAACACATTTTATCCATGAAAATGAATCAAAACCTAATTGTAAACAATCTCTGCACCCAAATATTGATCATACTAGCAGCTATATATGTGGACCTATTTCGAGATCATGACTCACATGGAGAAAAAGAAAGCAAATTAAAGGACAACACCCACCGTGCATTAATTCAGACATTTAATGGTCATCTGGAAATATATATAAAAAGTTATCCTCAAATGCAAACCCACTAATTTCCAAATTCCTTGCTTATTGGGTGTTTTTCTTTTTCTTCTTTCTTATTTTATTAGCAAAAACCAAAAATATGATTGATAACCTAGAATATATTTCAAACCCTATGAACACAAAAACCTACCTCACACCCTAGCTTGTCTTTCTTATCCATTTTGTTTTGGAGAAGATTACAACTTTTCTTTTAATTATTCCCAACTTGCATAGTGAATGCATTGTTGTTCTTTATCATATTAGAATACATAGTTCATGTATATTGGAATGCCAGGTTTTGATAAAATTTAGCGACCTCTGATTTGAACATCTGGTGGGTGTTTTTAAAATATGCTGACGTACCAACTTTTTTTTACTTAGGATGAATTAAGGATCATTTATTAATTGATTTTAAACAATCAGATAAATGAAATCAAGGGGTGCGCTCAATAAAAATGACTTAAGCTCGCGCATGGTTTGTCTACTCACTCAAGTTGGGACTGACATATGCGGCTGTCATAGCTGACTCAGATTAGACTCGATCTGAACTGAGCAACTTGGCCACTACTAGATTCGGTCTGATCTCGACTCAATCTGACTCAGACTGATTCGGTCAATTTAACTCATTTTTATTATTTTTTAAAATTATTTTTTGACGTGTGCCTGACTCAGGCTTTTAACTCAGACTCGATCACCACCGAGTTGGCGAAACAATGAAGGATCGTTATTTTATTAAAAACATCTCTTTTTTAAAAAATTAAAACACCATTATTATCCGTTTTAACAATCATTATTTTTTGTTATTATGTTGTTTTTCTAATTTAACACAAATATTGATTTGAGCTTGAAAATCATTACAAGGGTAACGACTCCTACCATTACACCGTTATAATAATCATTTTCAAACATAGTTGATCACGACCTCCCCTAAATACAAGAGAGAGTTACAAATTAACTACTATAGCAAAACAGGTGTTTGTGTCTAGGCACCATTCTCTTTATTGAATTTATTTAGTTGTTTTTTGTTTTTTCGCATTATTTTGTCCTGAAATACCAACAAAAGAAGGTTGGGAGGCTGAGCTATCATGTCAAAGCTAGCTTTACTACTAGGGTTAGGAGGTGGTGGTCCGCATGATCACCGAGGGGACGGGTGGCGACGGACATTACACCCCCGACAAAACAAGATAGCTGCAGTTTGCCACCACACACCTACTTTTCTTCATTTCATTTCATTTGTTCTATTCTTCTTCTTCCCCCACCTTTTTATTCCAATTATTCTTTGATTTTTTATTTTTTTTGGTTACCATCTAGATCCTTCTTTTCATCCTCGAGATTATAAAAAGACAGATATACTCACAATCCTCGAGATTATAAAAAGACAGATATACTCACAACCAATGATTCTGATCTTAAGGATAATGTACTGTCGGAGGACCGTATCATGTTCGTCTATCAATACGACGTTTTATTGGTTTTGTTTTTTTATTACCAATCGATAAGCGTTGATTACGTAAACAGTTGACCACTCTGATGCTTTCCCGCCTAAAAATAATATATCATGCTCGTCGTCTCCCTATAACTGTTCTGCTTTTATATATGCACGATCGATGGGATTGGTTTTTTTTTTTTTAAGACGTTCTCTCATTATCTCATTACCTATATCATTATATTTAAATATTTTAATAATTTACAGTTTTATAATTATTTCTAAGATCTTTTTTTGACTTTTAATAATAGAATAGATATTCAACATCACAAAAATTGCTTTACTTTGACTCCGCTCTTACTTTAGTACCCTACTCATTTTGATACGTATAGTAACTGGAACTTTAGTACAGGGATGACGCTATCCCATTCCGAACCACGCTTCGACGTTCCTACTCTGAAGTCATTTTAAAGCTAAGAACATTTTTTAATCAGTCGTTCTGACGATTTCGCTTTCGTTTTCATTCTCGCTCCGCACTCTGGTTACTTAGCTTATACTTCTTTTACACCTGTTGGTAATAAAAAAAAATAGGTTAACTTGAAAATCTCCAACGATCTAACTCTTTTCTTTATTTGACTCCAAGTCTCCAACACTTCGAGCATTTTCCACCACTCTGAATACCTCCACCACAATTACCAAGTCATTAATAGTGGTTTACAACTGGTTAAAGAACTTAGAGCATCATCATCCTCCTCTCTTTTCTTTGGTTCAAAGGTTTAAATATAACCAATTTTTCAATAAAATCATGGTCCCCACAAAATTCCTCTCCAACATTATACATCTATACACTTAGGACATCATCTCTTCAAGTTCTAATTGTTTTATTTTTAATTTGAAATTAAAAAAAATAAAATTTTTAAACTGGTCAATTTCATTTGACTAATTTTTGAATCCCTTAGGGCATCCACATTGGTGTAAAAATCTGGCTAAATATGCAAAAAGTGTTACACAATGAGGTATTGTAAACCTGCAAATGAACCCTACAAGTCACTCAACTAAGCTAAATTTGGCAGTCTCCACACTGAATCTCCAGATTTTTGGCTAGGCGGGTAGGGGACGAGGCGTCTGATATTAGGCGGGTGGGAGGGGAAGCGTCTGATATCAGACGACCCAGGTGGTGGGCGTCTGATGTCAGACAGCGTAATGTGTTTTCTGAAAAAAAAATAGTAAAAAAGTGAAAAAGGACACGTTTGGTATTTTAAAAAAAAATCTTTTTCCAAAATGCCAGGCGGTGTCCTGCGGGTCACCTGGCATCAGACAGTAGGGTGTCTAATGCCAGGCGGCCCCCAAGGACACCGCCTAGCATTATTTGAAAAGAATTTTTTTTTTAAAAAAATATCGTTTGTGTCCCCAATTTAGTTTTTTATTAATTTTTTTAGAGGAACCTTGAAACCGTGCGATGTTTAACTCTCAAATATATGCCAAATTTGGTAGACCAAATTTAGCTTTTATCCTGTGATCGCTGTAGATGGCCTTATCAACCCAAACAATGGTAGAAATTCTTTTGTTCGTTATAGCGAGAAGCAATGAGGTCTGAAGATGCGTACTCATACCGATCTTGTAAACAATGGTGGTGGGGCCGCCATCTTTTCCTGGCCCCACTTTCCACCTTCGCAAATTCTATTCCTATGTTCATTTCCCTGAAGAAAAATCATGCAAGAAGCATAAATTAAGAAAATTTAATTCTAGGGCATTCTTCTTCTCTTCTTTTCTTTCTTTTTCATTAGTTTGAACATCACAAATCACGCAACCATCAAAATTTCTGGATGATTCAAAAGTATCGGCTAAACCCCACTTTAATGCAAATGTCTTTGAAATTAAACAAGTGATATCACAGTTTTAATAATTAATTAAGTTTTTAACCAAATTAATTCTCGACACACAACTGTAGCCTTTAATTTCTATTATAGAAACATAAGTGACCTTAGGGTCCCCTTAAATATATTCTTGTCTCTCAAATCTCTCTATATATTTTACATAAATGATTATATATTTTTTTTACTTTGTATAAATTTAAAATTTATTGACGTAGGCTCTACTTGATATGCAAGAAAAATTCGCATCTGCAGTTATTCCCAGTCGAATAGATTAAACGGCTGCTTGGTATGGTATTTCTCTGCTAGTTAAGATACCTATGGCCTTATTTGTCCATGCAAACTACCACTACCACAACTGCGGTAATTTGCATTCTGTAAATTTTTCCTGCATACTAAGTATGGCCGTAACTTTTAATTCGACTAGCTTAATTGGTAAAGTCTATTGTTATTGACATACAAACCTAACTTCAAATCTTTCTGTGCACAATTCTACTACGCTCGAAGACTCTCCTATTATTGATTGTTGATTCTGCGGTGCTTGCAAATTGGCATTTCTCTCCCTGAATTAGGCCATTTTAATTATGTACCAACCATGTGTAGATACATATTCTTCTCTTCTGTGGGAGATCTTGGATTCGAAACCTATAAATCTTGATACAAATATTAGGTCGATTTAAGGGCTTAGCACATCAAATATTCAAACCTAAACAATTAAGAAAACATTTGAATTTAATCTCCTTCCACATTAAACAATGTTCACTAAAATGATCTATTGCGACGGTTAATTAGGTTAAGACAACGGTTTTATTATTAAAAAACTTTTTATTTATAACTGTAATTATGAAATCGACGTCTTAGGAAGCCTTTTAGCAACAGTATTTCTCAAGTTAATTAGGACGACCGTTATAATGAAACTGTTACATATAACTGTAAGAACCATAATAACGGACCCTCACAAAGTCATGAGATAAAGAAGAGAAATCAAGTGTCAAAATATCACGAGAAATTGAGTTGTAGAATAAGCTGTTTTAATTCAATCACACTTCTAAAAGTTGAGCCCTTCAATTCATATAAATGTAAGTCCAATGACGGAGTTGAAGAAATGAAAGCTCCTTTGGTTAATTAGGGTTTTGTTCTTTTAATTGGTTCAACCCATATCTATGCCAAGTTCTTCAATAACCCATCTCTCTAATTTCCAATTCAATAACAGAAGACCTAAAACTGGTTCTTCTAATTCTAGAACTAGTCTTGTTGAAGAACATCAAGAACCAAAAATCAGAGATCAGACCATCAATTTTAGTCCTAATAATATTAACAACAATATGAGACCTCAAAAAGAACCCAAAACAGTTTCTAATGGTGCTTCTGTGAACAAAAGTAATACTGAGAATGGAGTCAAATATAGAGAGTGTAGGAAGAATCATGCGGCAAACATCGGTGGGTATGCCGTTGATGGTTGTAGAGAATTCATGGCTGCAGGAGAAGAAGGAACCAGTGCTTCTCTTAAGTGTGCTGCTTGTAGTTGTCACAGGAACTTCCATAGAAGGGAGGTTGCAAATGAAGGTCATTTCGATTGCTCTTCGAATTCCTCGACTAGGAAATGATTCCTGTGAATCCGAATTCTAATGGGTATTTGTAATTCACTTTGTTTTTGAGGATTTAGTTGTGAATTTTTGATGATTATATATGGTGTTTATATATATAGTTTAATTAGTTTGTATATTTTATGTGTGTGGGTGTTGTGGGTGTGTTTAATTACTTCCTATATTGGTTGTTTGAAATGGGAATTAAGTGATGAGGATTGAATATTTTTAATTTTCTTGGTTTTATAGGGTCTTGATGATAAAAGGTGATTCTTAATTAGAGAACATGTATAGTGGTTGAAAGTTGAAAACTCTTCTTCTTGATGATCAGTATAGGATCAAAATGTTTATCTCTGTAACATATATATTTACTCTGATCAATTTGTCATAATTGAATAGCTGTATTTGAAGTACTGTATATGATATATATGAGATTCTTGTTTTTTTTGTTTTTTTTTTTTTCAGTGTAATGTTGGCTATTAAGTAATTGAATATTAATGGGTTGATATATTCTAAATTAAATTAGAAGTAGTTTACAATAACTTCTTGGCGTAGGACAAGTTACGTGGGTCCGATTAAAATTTCAGCTTAGATTAGGGCTTTACGAATTATTTTAACTAGTAATTTCATTATTTAGTAGGTTTTTTTTATTAAATTAGAATTTTCTTTTCAAAATTGATGAGTTCTTTTAGGATTATGAAAGCTTTGATTAGTATATAAACAGATATAGTAGACGGATTATATAAAATCTTCATTCAATAATATTTCGAATTTTTCTTTCCTTCAAGTGTATTTTCGTGTTCTTCAAGAGTTCTAGAGTTTTTTGCGCATTTTTTGCTGCGTCACTTCTTTTGTTACTATCAATTAATTGATAGATCAATGGTATTGAGGTTTATATTGAGTAGAGAAAATATATAACAACTATCTGTTAATTACTTTTTAGATCTTAAGTTAGGGATATGATTTTGAAAGAAAAAAGAAAATTTTAATTTTAATTGTACAATTGTGTTACAATCTAGTGTAACATGTGGTTTGCAGGTTCTGCTTGCTAAAGGAATATTAGTCCTATAGTAACCTAATACTGGAAACAATTCTAGTCATTTTTAGCTTCTTAATATAGCAAAAAAGATGTTAGAATTTGTACTTAATAGTTGTTGCTACCTACATATTTAGCTGCTAAACTCACTGGTCAAATGGGTCAATTCTACAATGGTCAATTCTATAATATTAGGTTTAATTAGGGTTCCTTTTTCTTTCTCCATCAATCCCTATATATATTATGGGTTTATTTTTATTTTTTTTTCTTGGTCAGAAAGATTAGGTTTAGAGTTCTAGAAAAAGTAGCTGATGTGTTACCAAATTAGTGAAGGTATGGAAGGATGGGTTTCAATGAAAGAGCATTGAAATTATGTAAATGTCATTCATTTTATGTAACTTCTCCATCAATTCACACATGCATTCAAGCTATGGAGATAAGTAGGTGAAAGAAAGGGACCTGAAACAGACTAAAAAGTAATGTTGATATACAATATCAACTAACTTTTGTGACTTTTGAAAGCTTTGTACTTCAATACCTAATTTTGGATTGGAAATCTAACTTACAATTTGCCTCAATAGATGGTGACTTCCACAATTGAAATCCATGTCTTTTTTTTTTTTTGGGTATTAGAATTTAGGCTTTTCAGTTTGAAAGCTATCTAAGACTTGCAAATCTAAGTCTTTAATCTTTATAAGAAAGTAGAGGTGTACCCAGAGTCCCCCTTAAAAGCCAGTTAGCGTTAAGAGGAAGCAAACTTGGGTCTAAAATGTATACAACAACAGACATTACTAAATGTTCTAGTGGCACATTAAACTACTTTTTAAATTAAAAAAAAAAAAACAAAGAAGAAGAAAGGCAATTAGGGTTTCAATGGGTTGGTTTTGGTCTGGGTATTCTTTGTAGGCACTTAGTCGATTTTTAATAAAATTGTTAGGGTTTGAACCCACAACTTAGGTTTAAAACTCTTTCACTTGGGGGTTAACGAAGCTACATAAAATTTGTAGACATCGGACCCAACCAGACCTAAAAAGCCATCGCCGGTTGACCGCATGACGGCCATCTAGCACATTGGCTCAAATATTCCCTGTGGGAAATTTTAGAAGTACCCTGTAGAGGGCTCGAATTGGTTTGACATTGCTCAAGTCCATAGCGCGCGACTAAAGTTTTTAGTGCCTGTCAAAATAAAATTCCCTTCCCTAGACAAGGATGATAAATTGATAATTAGAATTGGGCATATGTTGTGTTGGGTTATGTTTGGATTCAGCTCCAGCCCAAGCCCAAATTCATCTTGGACCCCAAACTAGATCATTAATTACATAGCCCGGGAAAAACCACAAGCACTAGCAGCCCTTCCTCACAACCCCTGATTTTTCACAAAGAAATGTTCATGAAGGAAAAAAAAAACAAACAAAAACAAAACAGGAATAATTTCTTGTTTAAAAAAAAAAAAATCAAATCAAGAACCAATTTGAAAAATAAAGCAAGTTTAATTTCAAAACAATCTAATTAGTTTTGATGATTAATAAACTCAAACCATAACCTCAAGTTCTAGAGTCTAATTCATACATCAACCCAGGTTCGGTTTTATTCATTCGATCATTCCTGAATAGGCTCGAGTCCAAGGCAATAAGAAAGATGCTATTAGAGATGCAAAAACATCACCTGACAGGATAGCCACCTACCAACGATTTGATGTGTTAACAACTTTAAAACCTTGTGTTTGTGAGGATGATTTAGATGACGTAGAAATCATCCTCACAACAAAAGGGACTTGGTTAATGGTTAGGGTTCGGGTCCACTCTACGTAGGTTGGCGGTTATCGGGTCAAGATTGGTCAACCTTGACTTATTTATTAAACATATATGTCCGTTTTTTAAAACCCTAACCTTAACTTGTTAACATTTTTCCATATAAAACAAGAAAATGGGTTAAGGTCGACAATAACCCTAACGAGATTCTTGAGTAACGGGTCACGAATGCTCAACCTTAATCCTAACTTATTTAGTAACGAGTTTACTTAGGGTAAGATTTAGCGGGTTGGGTTAGGATTGGCGGATCACGGGTCTGCTTGCCGAGTCTACTTGGTTCATCTCCATATACCATCCTCATATGTTGGTGTAATTGGAGTGCTAGAATAAGTCGAGTGAAACATACACTGGAAATATCTTGTCCAAAAAACTACGATAAAGATAAAGGTCTGTTAACTCGTCTGATCCGTTCATTTATCTAAGGATAATGCTGTAATTACAACAGAATCCTACAGAAAAACCTACAAAATTGAAATCTGACGGTGGTGTGTATTTACACATCCTCGTGATTTGCGTCAAACCCAAAATTGTTCCTTTCTGTAGATTATTCTGTAGATTTTTCGGTAACTCTAGCACTACCGTTTATCTAACTCGCGCTAAGAGGTTCCGACAATCTAATGTCACTAATATGACACATGTACTCAAGTCTTTTACTGCCACCTCATGTAGGAAACACAAGGAGGAAAGAATTAGGCGCGATGAATATAGCAAAACTTGAGTTGCCACCATCAGGCAGGAAAAAAAACATGGAGGATGAATTTTACAAACAAAATGAGTAAGCATTACTAAAACTGAAAAATCAAATTTTGGATCCGGTCATTGATTTGAGATCTAGGCCCTACTTGGTATGCAGAGAAAATTTGCAAAATGCAAATTACCACAGCTGTAGTAGTGGTAGTTTGCATGGACAAATAAAACCATAGGTATCCTAACTAGCAGATGAATATGTTACGAACTCCAAACTAATTGGATAATTGGATTAATTCGAAGAAATCCAAACCTCCATTTGATTACTTTGAGTGTAATCTTACTCCCAATAACACATTAGTGTTCCAAACAAATATTATTTTCCTCTTTTTATTTATCTTTTAACCCTTTAAATAGAGTAGTGAAATACTACACCACTTCCCACGTATAAAGAGTAGCACCAAAATAGGTGCAAGACTCTCACTACTAACAAACTACTACTTAAATCAACTATTATCCCTAAAAAATAGCAACTACTCACACTACACGGTTACACTTAAAAATAAAACTAACTAATTCTAATTTCTATAATAATTAAATAAAGGGAATTTTGGCCAAAAACCCCTACTTGAAAAACGTTTTAGGATTTAGCCCAACAAACGTTTTCTTTTAGTCTAAGGCCCAAGGATAACTGACTGAAACCCTCTCGGAGAGGGTTTCACTGAAACCCTCTTCCTATAAATTACACACACTGAAACCCTCTGACTGAAACCCTCTTGGGCCTTAGACTAAAAGAAAACGTTTGTTGGGCTAAATCCTAAAACGTTTTNTGCGTGCTCATAATTGTGACTTTTTCCTCTTCATCGTGCTCTATAAAAATTGGAAAGAAATCGACAAGATCATAGGTGTTCGTACCGTTTCCTCCTTTTCTTCTCTCAAAGATTCATTGTACGTTGCAAGGGCTTGAGATTTAGCCAAAAAGTTCTCAATTTTCTCATGCAACTTTTGTACCAACCTGATCAACTCTTCTGCATCTTCTTTGCACAAACTCACCATTTTTTTGTGATGAAGATCCACTAATGATTACCACAATCTGAAGATCGACAGCTCTGATACCAATGTTACGAACTCCAAACTAATTGGATAATTGGATTAATTCGAGGAAATCCAAATCTCCATTTGATTACTTTGAGTGTAATCTTACTCCCAATAACACATCAGTATTCCAAACAAATATTCTTCTCCTCTTTTTATTTATCTTTTAACCCTTTAAATAGAGTTGTGAAATACTACACCACTTCCCACGTATAAAGAGTAGCACCAAAATAGGTGCAAGACTCCCACTACTAACAAACTACTACTTAAATCAACTATTATCCCTAAAAAATAGCAACTACTCACACTACACGGTTACACTTAAAAATAAAACTAACTAATTCTAATTTCTATAATAATTAAATAAATACAAAAGTAATAATAAAATTAGTTACATAACAGAATACCATACCAAACAACTGTTTTATCAATTTGACCGGGCATAACTGCGGATGCCAGTAGAGCCCTAATATGGAAGTAATGATACTTTTTTGATCGGAAGTAATGATACTCTACATCAATACCGTATTGGGTTTCACGTGTGGTATAAATTTAATAGATACACCAACCACGACCACGAGGGAGGACGTAAAACATTGGAGTTGTTTGTTTTAAAACCCACGTGCTCGTGAAGAAGTCGTTGAAACTGTTGGCTCACCCTCACATAGAAAGACTTGGGTGTACGGTGGTTATAAAATTACTTATTTACCCTTTCAACAACTACAACTACAACTACAACTAGGAAGTTATTTTAGGGTAGCCCTAACGAGTATCTGTTCGCCCATATTTTAAATTTTAAAAGTTTTTGAAACTACCTAAGGGTAATATGCAGCGGTTCACTCCCAACTTTTTTAATATTGTATTTATTATATTTTTGCCAAAATAAAACACACGTAGATGCATCCCAATTAATCCATCCCTGTTACTGCAAAAAAAAGAATAAATCCCATTCTATCAACGATTTTTTAAGTTTTAGTTTTTTTTTTTTATATATATTCCTTAGAAAAAATATATTTAGATATAAAATACTGCATTGGATAGTTTTTTGATTCTAAGTTCGACTAGATATCGAAGCATCCTGGAAAAAAAAAAAAACATTTAAGGGTAAAAGAGTAATCTCAAGAAAAGAAACAAGTCATACCAACCATTTCTAATTTTAAACTACTAAACGCCAAAAAGAAAAAGGGTACATTCGTAGTTTCACGTCAAAGTTAACATGTTGATTTTCACACCAGTAATTAGAAAGCAAACAACACAACTTACCGAGTTGAGAAAGGTGGGACGGAAATGTGTGGAGGGGCCCACAAGGTGTTAGGTGTAGCAGAGATCCCTTTCTTCAACCCTCCAATCAGTTCTAGCTTTTCACGAAGCAGAATAATAAGAGATTATAGAACATAACCCTAGAAAAGGAGTTCCTTTTTTTGATTGTTTGTTTGAAGTTGCAAATTTCAGCGTTTCAAACAAATCATTTAGGGTTTCTTTTTTTTTTTTTTGGGTGGTTCAGATGGATTTGTTGGAGAAACATGGAATCGAGATAATAGGTGTTACCGTAGCACTCGTTGCCATTGGAGCTGGTGCAGCTTTCTTGTATCTCGCCAAGAAACCAAAAGGTTTGAATTTTGAACTGCTTAACCCTCTCTCTCTCTCTCTCTCTCTCTCTCTAGAATTTACAGTTTTATGAGATCTTGTTGGGTTTTTAATTTCGTTGTTTGGGCTATTAACGAATACTCGAAATATGTTGTTGATCTCTCGCATGACAATGTTAATTAGTTGAACTTTTGCCATTTTTGCTGCATTTACTGAATCTAATGACCTAGATTTAGTTTCAAAACTGATAGATCTCTCCACTATGTACCACTTAAATTGTCAAATTCCATATTTTGGTATTAAAATCTCAAAATGAACACTTTAATGGATTCGAGAGGGGAAATTGATAAAGGATAAGGTATGGTTGATTTTGAAGATCTTATGGGATTTTGGGTGAAGTGGTGAACTAGGAGGGGATTCCATTTTTCAGAAAATTAGGGCACCATCTGACAAGGATCTTTTTTCATTGTTCAATTTCATCTAGAGCCTTATATCTTTAATCAATACATGTTGTTTCATGCATAGGAATTAGGAAGGAACATATTTCTGTTCATTTGTTATTGAAGTTATTGGTAACTTTTCAGGTAGCTTAGACCCTGAGAACTTCAGGGAATTCAAACTCGTTAAGCGCACTCAGCTGAGTCATAATGTTGCCAAGTTCAAATTTGCTCTTCCTACACCTACTTCGGTGTTGGGTCTTCCTATTGGACAACATATTAGTTGCAGGTACACTTTATTCATTTGTTCTTCTCTGTTGGGTTGTTTGTCCATTTTGACATTGTAGTTTGCAAATTATCCTGATCAGTGTAGAACTATAGTTAGCTCTTGATGTCTGCACATCTAATTTTTTTCCTGATCAAAAAAGAAGAAAAAAAAGAATCTGATGGTAATTCGTCATATAAATCGCATAGACGCAAATAAGTTGGGAGTTGAGACCATCTTTTGCTAGACCCCTAAGTCCCAACGGAGAGATTTCCTATTCTTTTTTGTTTTTTTTGGATTTGATAAGCTACACAAAAAATTAACCTAATATAGAGTGCAAGCATAACTTTTTGATCTTTAGATAACCATAACTTTGCTTCTGAAAAATACCTATTTGATCTGTTTAAACGTTCCCATTTAGATCGTTGGTGTATCTCTTCTGCCCATTATGAGGAATGGGTAGGTATTAGATGATCATCCCATGAGTGGAAATCCTGAAAACTAATTGGATCCCTCTAAATATTTGCTAATTTTTTTTCAAACAGGGGAAGGGATAGCCTTGGTGAAGAGGTTATCAAACCTTACACTCCAACTACCTTGGATTCAGATGTTGGATACTTTGAACTAGTTATAAAGGTATCCATTATCTGAAATATTCCATTGGTTGATGTAATTATTTTCTCCCATGTCTTTTGTTCTATTTGACCTTCTTCTTTTAATTTTATTTTATAATTTATGTGCATTGATTGCTGCCATGAAGTAGATGTATCCTCAAGGAAGGATGTCCCACCATTTCCGGGAGATGCGTGTAGGTGATTACATGGCCGTAAAGGGGCCCAAGGTACATATTCTTTCTTCTTTCAGATGAATTGTGTTAAAGTATAAAGTGAAGCGTGGTCTCATAACATTGTTTAGGTGCTTTGGGACCAAATTTACTTTAGTGTTATGAAAAGATAATCTTTGGTTAGTTGACATGGTACTTTTGATGCTTCCAGGGGCGTTTCAAGTATCAACCTGGCCAAGTTAGAGCATTTGGGATGCTTGCTGGAGGCTCAGGAATTACTCCAATGTTCCAGGTAAAGAAAAATTTGAGAGATTTCCGTTTTTTCATATACCTGTCCAATGTCTTGCAGAGTACTGGTAAGTATGTGCTCTGATTTTTGTTTCTGAATGCAATTTAGGTTGCTAGAGCCATATTGGAAAACCCAAAAGACAAAACAGATGTACATCTCATTTATGCTAACGTCACATTTGAGGACATCCTTTTGAAGGTAGTTTTCTCATTCTCTGTTTCATTTATTTGACATAATCAAATAACGGTAGAGTTCTTGGGTTCATGAGGAAACCTACCTATGAGAAAAAACTCTCATCTATCACAAAAAGCTGCTTCATAAAAATCTATGATTTGGTAACATGGTTGATGAAACTGAGTTGAGTTGCTTCATATCTAATATATGCAGGAAGAGCTGGATGGACTTTCTAGCAAGTACCCTGATCGCTTCAAGGTGTACTATGTTCTGAATCAGGTCTGGTTCATTTTCTTTGCAGCATCTCTCTTAAAACCATCTCAGCTTTCTAATCTTGGATATTTTTGTTTGAAAGAAGTCTAGAACACATCGTTACCTTTATTTCATTTGCTGGGAGTTGATTAGTTGATGATCATATGGCCCTAGTTTTGCCTTCATAAAAAAAAATGATCTTATGGCCCCGTTTATTAATATTTAAATTAACTGATTATGGGGTCTCTTCTCTTCTATAAAAAGGGTTCGTAATCAATTTTAGCCCTATAATTAATTATTTCAAAGGTCAACAAACATGGGTTTAATGAAGTAAACAACGAATTCTTTATGGACCGTTCACCATATTCTTTTACATATTCGATATAAGAACAGAAAATAAGATTAAACAAGGGGTTACTAGGTTCATATCAATCATTTTAGTGGCTTGTAATCCTAAGAAGAGGAAAGAAACCATCTCTGAGACTCGGTTGTGTTTTGATAAATGGTATCATAAGATATATGGCTTTCTAGATTTGTATAGTTAACTGCTGTGATTGCTCATAGATATTACTCTTACACAAAACTGTCTGTTTGAATGCTTTTTTTTTCATCAGCCTCCTGAAGAATGGAATGGTGGTGTTGGGTTTGTATCGAAGGAAATGATTCAAACCCACTGCCCAGCGCCTGCATCTGATATCCAGGTTTGCTCTCTCTCTCTCTCTCTCTCTCTCTCTCTCTCTCTCTCACAAAATTGTTTAGAGCCTTGGTTGGAACAAGGTTCTAAAATTCCCCTTTTTTCAAATTTATTTTTAACTTGATGTAATGCAATTGTTGACTGTAGATCTTGAGATGCGGCCCACCACCAATGAACAAGGCCATGGCTGCTCACCTTGAAAGCCTCGGATACGCGCCAGAGATGCAGTTTCAGTTCTGATTCATGAAAATGGATCACCTACCGCACCCCCATTCTCTTATTTATGCGTCCTACATAGGTCGAGCAAGAAACATTTTTAATATTTTTGTAGGTGGGTTATCTGCTGCTGAAACGAACTGTATTAACATGGAGTAGATGGGAAAATACTTTCCTCTATCATCAAGTTTAGAAAAAAAATAAGTTGTTTTTTCTCCTTTGAATGTCCCTGCAAACTCGTATTCTACCGTGAATTTCCTCTAATTCGAAACTTTGGTTTTTCAAATTTGGATATCATTTTTTTGTTTTTTGGTTCTTGGGTAAGAGCACGGCCAGTGGAGGCATCAAAACCTCCAAGCCATCAAAACCTCAAAGCCATGAACATGTCATGGCCAGTGGGTGCATCAAAACCACAAAGCCATGAACATGTCATGGCCAGTGGGTGCATCAAAACCTCAGACCCTTCACCTGAACCACTAGTTTGGGGTATAGTTTAGGGGTTAGGGGTATCCGTGAAAGATTCATGCGACGCGAAACTTTCATGCGACAGGTCGCGTAACATTTTCGCCACAGTTGTTGAAATGGGGAAGGATAAGGGTTTTGCATTTTGGGTTTTAATGACTCGCGGAACCGCGAAACATTTCCGCGATAAATGTTTGCGCCCCACTGGCTGTGCCCTACCCCTAAACCTCAAACCCAAACCAAATTTTGGTGGGTTTGAGGTGTATGACTGGCCCTGCTCTAAAAACAAATGTTTTGATTGTTTTTGTTGAATCTCGTGGCTTCTGATCCTTATTTTACAAGAATTGCTGCAAATCACTCAATAATTAAATAATTAAAAACATTAAGCCGGTTTTTTCTGCACTTTTTACACAATCACATGCCTTTATAGTGTATCTTCGCCTTTAAAATATATATATATATATATATATATATATCTTTGGGAATAGTCCCCTAAAGAAACCAATTACAGTGGAAGGAGCAAGACAGACAGTTTTCTAATGATAATTATTAGACCTGTTTTCGGCTCTAAAACAGTATTCTAACTAGCCATGTGTCATGGGGATTTTTGTGAAACGATCGAAGAGCTGAAATTCAGATGTTCTCTTTACTATGTAGATCATTCTCACCAAAAAAAACTAACTCATTCTAAATTTTTTAACTCTATCAAAAATTGATTGGGAATCAACGGTAAAGGCTTTCAATCAATTTTTGATGCGGTTAGATTTTCTGTGATGATGATGTACCTGGTGAAGAGAATATCTTCACCAAATTTCATCCCTTGGATTATATCCAAGTAGACCCCACATCAATTTGGTCCCAATCCCTTAACATTTCAGTCCCAATAGCAATTTCCATTTTTTCTGTTGGTCTTTGTACAAAACGTACTCAAATCAGACAATAAAGTTTATTTGTTTTGTAAGTCCATCTGTCCAAAGAGCAGCGCTCCAAATCGGTCTAGGATGACGAAACGTCGAATCAGGGGCCAGATTGTCAAAAGCCCAGTACTAACCTGGGCCGGTAAATCTTGGCACCAGCAGCAATTCTACTGGGGGCGGACCGTCCAGACTAAAAAAACACACGCTTCGGTCCTTCAAAATTGCAAAAGAGTGTAAGCGGATAAACCCTTTCAAAACCTCGAACCTCGCTGTTGGTGGTGGTCATGGCAGTTGCTTCTCCTCCTCTTCATTTTCTTCATCTTCTTCCTTCTTCCTTTCTCTCTCCTTCTCGACGCCTTCCTCTAATCTCCTCCTTCAAATTTTCCTCAAATTCACCTTTTAATGGCGTTTTTGCAAGTAGAAGAAGACCCACAGTCATCTCTTCTGTTGTTTCTGCAAAAGCCATTTCCCTCCACACCAGAGAAGAACTCGAAACCGTCAACATCGCTGAAGACGTTACCCAGGTTCTCTTCTTTTCATTATCTCTAGTTAAAAAACCCCAGAGTTAGGGTTTCATTTCAATGAAACACTTCCATTCCTATTTGTTTTAATTATTGGTATTTTTTTGTTCTATGAAATCTGTTATGGATTATATTGTATTAGGGTTTATTGATGCACACTACTATAATGATATTTGCCACCATTTTCTTTGTAAAAAGTACAAAATTCTGTTTATTTACTGATTTAGGATTCGAATTAATGACAAACACAATAGAAGAGAATTAATCTCTCACTGATCAAATGCAAAAAAAAAAAAAAAAAAAAAAAAAAAAGAAAAAAAAAAGAAGAAGAAAGAAACAATGGGTTCTGTTTATACTAATATACTTATCTAGAAGGGTTCATAGCTATTTACTAACATTTCAGAAGCTTGATTTGATATTTTTTATAGTTAATTGGGAATACACCGATGGTTTACCTGAACAAAGTAGTGGAAGGTTGTCTTGCAAATGTAGCTGCGAAGCTCGAGTCTATGGAACCTTGCCGAAGTGTCAAGGATAGGTCAGTTCCCAATTCCCATCTCCCATAAGCTTGTTCTTTTTTTCCCTTTTTTTTTTGTCTTGTTTTGTTTTTGTTTTGAAGTCCTTGTGGCCCTGTATATAGTTGGCTTTATACTAAGTTATCGTTGGCTTTCATTTATTAATCTGCATTCATTGAAAATGCAATAAAAAAAAGATCTCATCTTGAACGCTTAAATCATGTTGATGTTTTCTTTGGTCTTTGGTGTTGTCGAATTTCTGGGGCTTCTGTTTCAATAATATTTTGTGCAATGGGAAGAGGCTGTTTTCCGTCTTTCTTGGGTTATACATTCACAAGTTGTTGTGGTTCCTCAGTTTCTGTCCTTCTTTTTCTTAAGCTAATAATATCTTCTTCCTTTTTTCTTAATAATAATAAAAAGGAGTGATATTTTATTATTAGTAATGAATTACGTGTTGCTCTTTGGTTTACAAAACAGAATTGGGTATAGTATGATATCTGATGCTGAAGAAAGTGGAGCTATTTCTCCTGGGAAGGTTGGCTAGGTTCTGAATTACAAGTGCTTGTGGTTTTTAGAACATTATGTATGGTATCCTTTAGTTTTCTAATTTTTTGGTTTTGAGCAGAGTATTTTAGTGGAACCGACTAGTGGAAATACGGGAGTTGGTATTGCTTTTGTTGCTGCAACTAAGGGATACAAACTTATTGTAACCATGCCTGCATCCATAAATGTGGAGAGGCAGATTCTTCTTCGTGCATTTGGAGCAGAGATCGTTCTGACCGATCCGACGAAAGGCATAAAAGGGGCTGTTGATAAAGCTGAAGAAATAGTTCGGAGTACACCAAATGCATACATGTTTCAACAGTTCGATAATCCAGCTAATACAAAGGTTGCTTCTGTTTCCATACCAAGCTTTTATGAGTGCTCTGATCATTTTTTCTCTAAATATTTACTTCTTTATTTCATTAAGAACTCATCTCGATGAATGACAGATCCACTTTGAAACTACGGGACCAGAAATATGGGAGGACACTATGGGTAGTGTTGACATATTTGTTGCAGCAATTGGAACTGGTGGTACTATAACGGGCACAGGGCACTACTTGAAAATGATGAACAAAGATATTAAGGTTTGAATCTTTAATTACATCAAGGATCTTTTTTTTTCCCTTCTAAAATCAGTGATCAAGGAACTTTATTATATTAAGGTTTGATATCATGACAACTTCTGGCCACTGTTGATCAAGGAAAAAAAGCAGGTCCTGGCCTTGGATCACTTGTCACTCCCATATCCTGGATTAGTTAAAATGGACCAGATTGGGTATTAACTTCAAATAAAACTTGTTTGTATGAAACTTAGTTATATCTCCAATGCGGTAGTCCCTGCAATGGCTTCCCTTGGAGGAGTGGACTAGTGGACACCCCAACAATCTTCAGGACACGTAACAGTCAAGATGTCACGTCAAACTCTATAATTCTATTCGGCATAAGGCAAAAGTCTCTTGGCCTAAACAAATATTATAATGTCCATCAAGTTTCTTCTTAAGATAGCACCATATTTCTGTCACTTCTAGAATGAGAATTGACAGATGGCAAGTATGGCATCTCTTTGTTTTCCCATACTGCTAATTTTTTCATTCTCTCCAACCCGTACTTATATATATGTATTTTTTCCTGCATTTAGTAGCTTATTAGTTGTATATCTTCACATGTTTCTTTTTTGCCTAGGTAGTTGGAGTAGAACCTGCTGAGACTAGCATAATCTCTGGAGAAAACCCAGGTTAGAGAAAGCATCAAATTTTGTACATTATGATTTTGTTTTACCCTCAGCTTTAGCATTCTCTGCTACTTTACTGCTAAACACATGGAAGATGTTGCTGCAGGTTATATACCAAGCATTTTGGATGTCAAATTGCTTGACGAGGTATTGAAGGTAAAAAAACCATTCATTTTTACTTTAACTCAATTTATGGCTTGTTTGGCTGTTATTCGATTGGTAATCGGAAATTGAGATACGTAGATACTACCTTCTCACCTAATATACATGCTAAAAGATTCAGTTTATTATTATAAGTTGGCATTAATTTATGTCAATCACAAACTTGTAGGTTACCAATGATGAAGCAGTTGAAATGGCCAGAAAATTGGCATTGGAGGAAGGTTTGCTAGTAAGTAAAGCACATACTGTTTTTCAAAGTTGATGATCGAAGTTTGCTGTTAAAAGTGGAGATGTGCTTAGAATGCATGGTTGAGATATGTATCAAACTTAAGGCAAAATCTTTAAAAGATGTTATTCTCAATTATCGAAAAAGCAATAAAAAAATCTTTAAAAGATCAGTATGTGATGCTTTACGAAGCCAGAATTGTGAGCAGTAAAAGAACAACCCCATAGAAGGGATGGTAATGTTGAGGTGAATATATGGAAGGGCTAGATCAGATAAAATTAGAAATGGATGCATCTGTAAAAGCTCATGTTTCCATATGTTTATTGCTTGAGTCTGAAATACAACTTAAACTCATTTCAAAGAATCAGAAACATTTTCTCTTGGAGGTAAGATAATATTCTTGATATTCTCCTGTAATTCCATACGTGATTGTATTATATGTACATTTTTGGCTGCAAGGTATCTTACTTAATTCTGGTTTCGATATATTATAAATTTCTCCATGTTGCTTGTTAGGTTGGTATTTCTTCAGGAGCTGCAGCAGCAGCTGCCATCAGAGTAGCAAGAAGACCCGAGAATGCTGGGAAACTTATCGCTGTAAGGAAATTAAATTCTTATTTTCTCAGTCCTGTATTAGTTTTTCACTTTTTCTCTTCTGCTCTAGATCCTGAAGAGAAGGTAAGTCTTGAAAGAAGAAGATTTTTGGTTCTGAGTTGAGTTGGAAGTATTGATTCATAGTACCAATCTAAGGATGGATATAGAATTTAGAATTCATGAATGTTAGACTATTTTTTTTTTTTTTTATCCTATTTTTCTTCAGAATTCTTTTGAATCCTCTGTGACTAACAACCATGTTGTTTTTGGTTGTTGAAGGTTATATTCCCGAGCTTCGGTGAGAGATATATTCCTACTGTTCTGTTTCAATCCATTCATGAGGAAGTCCAGAAAATGCAAGTGAAATGACTTTCGAATTTTTTCTTCCACCATGATTTTTTGTCTTGCCGTACACCAAGTTCGGAGCCACAACTAATGTAAAATCATCAAGCCAAAGACTGAATTCATGAAGCTGACATATTGGGTACAAATTCCTGAACATCTCTTTTAATGAATTTTTGTTGCCGATATTCACAGATCAGTATTATCTTTCGAAGTGCAAATTTCTCATAGGAGAGCTCAGAAATTGCGAAGTTTACGGGAAATCATGTATGTTGTTGAGATGTGAAAATGTATTTTGAAATGTATATTTCTCAATGGATGTAACAGAAAAGTTTGATAAGTAGTTCAGGTTGAGATCATTGAAGTGGTTCTTTGAAAATTCTTGTTAATTTTTGTTGCTTCCTTATCCTATTTTATCGAAATTCTTACGACTTTTTTTTGGTACATAGTTGGTAAACATGAGTTGAGCTTTATTACCCAAAAAACTAATCAAATTGCTTCTTTATTAATGAATAACAGATTATAGAGTTCATCACTTAATTGTTGACCTTGCCAAATTTTGGATCTCAGATGACCTCAAGTTTTGTGTGATTATTTAATCACACAATTGTATATTATTATTACCCTCTAACAATTTAGGTTTACTTTTAAAGCCGGTTTCTTTATGATTTTTACAAGGATACGATGTTCTTACCCAAAAATCTCACTAAATGATTTTTAACAATCAGAATGAACTCATCCTCTGTGGATCCCACCAATAGATTTTCAAGATTTGTTTATGGGCAAGTTCAGTGGGAACCTAAATCCCATCCTTTAACATGGAATCCTTGGATTTTGGGATGAAGTTGAAAAGAGAAAGAGAATCTCCTAAACGAAACGAAGTGAGGAGTGGCGAAGGACTGTTGACTGTGGCGATAAATTGACCATCTCTAGTCCATCGCCAAGAGTTCATCGCCGCAAATCGCACGATGAACATTCCATCGCTGCCTTAATGACCCCTTTCACGGAGGAAATTTCTGCTGGATTTGATGGTGTACGGATCCTGCTATAGACCCTTCCATCCCTTAAGATTAAGGGATCCCACTTAATTTGCCCTAAGCAATTAATCGAATGGTCCAATGGCTGTTAAGTTTTTAAGATTCCCCATTTTATAGACGGTTTTGATGCGGACGTATCGAAGGTTTGTATATAAAAGCAATACACCGCAGTTAACGTCTATGAGACGTTGACTTCCAGATTTAAAATTTTAAAGTGAGGGTTAAATGGTCATTTCGCATGAAATCCAATGTTTGAGTTCGGCCGTCGAACCCGCCAAATGAAAAGTTTTCGCGGGTTTTCAAATTTTCGAAATTTCACTTAAACGTTCAAAAATTAAAAACAGAGAACAAAACATTTTAGCCTTTCAGATGGTCGGAATCTAGATCTCCTGACTCCTGAGTCCTGCTCTCTCTCTCTCTCTCTCTCTCTCTCTCTCTCTCTCTCTCTCTACCAACCCCTCTTTTTCTCTCTAGCACAGATCTTTAATGGCTAAGTAAGGAAAAAGAAGAAGAAGAAGGACCAGTGTTTCATTTTAGCTTACACCCCACATCAATTAAGCTTAATCCAGTCTCCAGGTACTCTTTTAAGTCTTCCAATTTCAACAAATCTTCTTTCTCTGATTTCTTTTTTACCCTAATCCCTCTCTTCTTTTAGATTTCTCCCATTTGAGTTTCTTGTACTTGTACTTAGAATTAGATCATCAGATTGATAAAACTGAGATCTGGGTTTTTTAATCTTGTTCAACAGAATGAAGGGTATTAAAACAAAAATTATGATTTTTCTTTAGGATGAGTTGGTGAATTCTGTGTGTATCATGCTTTCTAGATTTCCCCTAAAAAAATAAAACGTTTTTATCAAAACTAGGGTTCCCAGTTAATAAATCATGGTGAGGGAACAAAAGCTTGAATCTTTCTATGCTCGATTACGTGAGGCAGCTTTGGCTTCACCTCGCCCTTTGTTGATCTTCCCTTCAACATCTGATGTCGATTCTCTTTGTGCCTTGAAAATCATAGGTCATGTCCTACAATCTGATTCTATTCTATACTCCCTTTACCCTGTTTCATCATTTAGAGAGATTCACAAATATGTAGGTCCTTCTCTATTCTCTGATCAACCTGTTTCTATTCTTCTAATAAATTGGGGATGCCATCGAGACCTTCGTCGAATTCTCTCTCTAGGTCCTGCTGCTAGGATTTTTGTCGTGGATTCACACCGTCCTATTCATCTCCACAATCTTAGTGATCAAAATGAGAATATCGTTGTTCTTTACACTAGAGATGATGAACAACAGGCTGATTTGGCTTATGATTTTGATGTTTCTGCACTTGCGAATGCGGCGGATTTGGACAGCGATGATGAGATTAATGAGAACTCTGATAGTGATGATGATAGTGAGAGTGAAAGTGAGGAGGAAGATAGTCGTGGTGGTAGATCACGTAAACGGAGAAGAGTTTCGGATGAATCCGATTCAGACCCGGTTCAGCTTTATAGGAAATTGAAAAAAGAATATTACCATTTGGGTACTTTCCATGGAAGGCCTTCAGGATGTTTGATGTTTGACCTCTCTCATTCTCTTAGAAAAAACACAAATGAGTTGCTTTGGTTAGCTTGTGTTTCACTAACTGATCAGTTTGTCCATGAAAGACTAACCAATGAGAGATACCAAGCTGGAGTGATGGAGCTTGAACAACATATCAACAGCTCAGGTAATTTGGAAGCGATTACTTCAGTAACTCTAAAAGATGGAACAAAGATTAGGGCACCGGATGCTGCAAGAATTGCTTATGAAGATGAACCAAGGTTGATGCTGTTAAGGGAGTGGAATTTGTTTGATTCTATGCTTTGTTCATCCTACATTGCACCCAAGCTGAAGACTTGGAGTGACAATGGATTGAAGAAACTTAAACTTCTGTTGGCCCGGATGGGATTTGCTCTTGTTGATTGCCAGCAAAAGTTTCAGTACATGAACCTTGAAGTAAAGATGAAAATGAAAGATGAATTTGAACGTTTTCTACCTGAGTATGGACTTAATGAAATCTACTACAGAAGCTTCTTACGACTACATGGCTATAGTTCTAAGGTATCTGCTGCTGATGTGGTGTATGGAGTTACTGCACTGCTTGAATCGTTTGTACAATCAGATGGTTCTTCTGCTTCTGATCAGTTTCATGTGGCTTACGATGCTTTGTCTTTGAGCAATCTTAGTACATTGAGAAAGGGGATGCAAAATGCAATTAAGGTACAAAGGGCGATTCTTAGGCAAGGAAGTGCAGCTATAACTAAGAGTGGATCTATAAGAAGTGGGAGAAAATTCAGATGGGTAAAACTCGAAGATGCAGCAGACACGAAGTTATTGGGATATCCTCAGGCATTAACCAAATTTTGTTATTTCTTGATGGATGCTTTAAGGGAGAAGGGTGCAAAGATGAAGCCTTTGATCTGTGCTTGCTTAGCACAAGAACCCAACAAGGTTTTGATAGTAGGTGTTTGTGGAAAACCACGGCTTGGAGCAGTTCAGGGGAATGCATTCGGCGTTGCATTTAGAACTGCGGCTGAGGAGATTGGAGCAGAGTTCTTCCATGAGTTGTTTGAGTCTTCATGGATAGTTTTGGATTCTGTTTCTGTTAATTCTTTTATGATCAGGATAACTGAGAAGCTCTGATGTTGGGCTTTATCCAAATCTGTAAAATGTTGCAGACTTGCAGATTAATTGAGTTCTGAGTTTCATATAAATTGATTCACTCTCTGAAGTAATATATGGTATGTTCTTCTTCTTTATGTCTTATAGTTTTTTGATCGCCGTTGGGGTTCTCAATTTATACTTAGGTTTGTTTGATTACAACTTGCGTAGATTCTTCTAAAATAGCTTGAATGAAATATTTACGTCCTGTTACTGTTAACATGAACCAATCTTTCATGTTAAGAATACATGGAACTTAAGTATCTGGATTAGACTTCCTGTTGCTGCACCTTGAAGAAAATCTCCATCGAACTCAAGTAACTTATTCTGTTCAACTTATGGTTACTCATTTTCCCTAATAACAAGACTTCTTCATCCTGTCACGTTAATAATGCTTGAATGATGCCAGATAATAATGGTTTTAAGTTTTCCTACCTCCCATCAGGTTCTCAACTCCTGTCATTTTGTGTGTTATTAATATTTTTTTTTTAATGAACTTCTGAAGACTCTAAATTTGCATAGACTTCATTATTCTTTCATGTGATATTGAGGTGGCTGAAAAAGTCTGTCTTCGGTCTTGAAAAATGTCATATTCTGGAAAACTTGTGCATATTAGTTAGTACCTTGAGCTAATATTTGTATAGTATAATCAAGTATCTTAGGATTTTGATTAGAATTATGCTCTAAATTTGGAAGCTATTTGCTAAGGATCGATTGGCGATAAAATCCCATGACCTTACACTCTTGCAGGAAGAGAACCCTGACATGTATTGATCAACAAGCCATCGCATCATTGTTAGCGAAATCAAGGCTCACTATTTTCTTTTTTTCTCTTGTCTTTCTATTTTTTCCAAGACGGGCGAAGTAGATTTCATCTTAGATACCTTCAGAGGTAGGTACAGTTGTGGTATCTTTTGAACAGTTGTGGTGGGATGAAATAACTATAAAGAACTAACTGCAGCTAATCTCTTAAACAGATGAAAGTAAAATTGCACAAATCTTAATATGGCTTTGCTTAGGTGTAATGATTAACGACAAGCAAAAAAATGGTAAGAAATTGGAAAGAAGACAAAGGGACTCCAGTATATAAGTGCGAATATATGACACAGTACACCTCTAGTTAGAAAAGCATTTTGATCCTTGTTGGTTTTCTGTTTTTATATTTGGACTTGTTCGATTGAACTGGCTGATCACAGAGCATGTTTGAAGTGAAACAAAGACATTGCACAGATTCTTGTAACACCTCTTGAACAAAACATCTATGTCTTATATATAAGTTATTTATTTTGGGTTCTCAAAAGCAGGGCATAGATATGATGAATACATGACTTAGCCTCATGAGTTTCTACAGATCTTGCATATAGGAAAATTTACCGTTACATGGGATCTCAATTGATTCAATCTTCAGTTACTGCTTGTTTCTAGCAATGCTTGGTTTGTAAACATCAAAACTGGTTAGAGAATCCGAGTTACACTATTTTCTTAATGAAGATAGAAAGTTACATTCACTTATCGTTATACTGTTACCATTATACTGTTATATAGTTGCTTCAATTTGCTGTTACTGTTAACATGAATCCACCCTTCCATGTTAAGAATCCATGGAATTCGAGTAACTGAGTTAGGATTTCCATCTCCTGGTTCCTCTTTTTCACTAATAAGAAGACTTGCTCATAAATTCATATCATGTTAGGCTACCAGTATTCGACGTATAACATTCGTATCTAGCTGAAAAAGACTACTGTGTCTTCGGTCTTGAAAAATTGTCATATTCTGTATGCATATTCATGACCATGACCTTACAGGAAGAAGATCTTGACATGTATCAATCAATGAGCCTTAGTCGTTAGGGCAACACCACTTGGAAATATGCCGACAGTCCTTTCTTTCTTTATTAGATACCTTTAGGGGTTGGGTTTTTGTTTTTCGTAGATGGTAAAAGTCATTAGGAGTTGAACCATGGCATCAGTCTTACCTTAACCTTGCTGATGTATTATTATTATATATATAATATATAATAATTGACACTATCTTTTTTATTAATATCTTCTTCAAATTTTTTTTTTCTTATTAATCTCTATAAATATCTATTTACTATTCTCTTCTTTTAAATGATAAACCTCTCTAATTTTTTTTTTCCATGTTTTTTTACTTTGTTTTCTTTTTAAAAATATTCAGCCCCCACAGGCACCACAATCTTATCTTATCAATAAAAGGGGAAAAAAAAAGAAAAAATTTCTTGTCTATTTAAACATTTGTTTGGGCCGGTCAAAAATCATTTCCGTATCTTTAATAACAGATGAAATGTACAAACTGTAATATGCCCTTGACCTAGCTAATTAGGTATAATGACAAACGTGGGAAATGGCGAGAAGTGGTTAAAAAGAGGAAATGAGATACAAAGGACTCTGGGGTAGTGAGGTGACCCGACAAGTTGGTACATAGTTTCAAAGGTTGATGAGAGAATTAATACAATTAAACCTCTATGAATTAATAAAGAGTGGACCAACAAAATTTATTACTTAACCGGAGTTTTAATTTATCAAATAATATTTTTATTTTTAAATTTAAATTGAGACTTGTAAAATGTATAAATTTAACGAGATTATTATTTTATGAAAGTTCTACTGTATATGGCTCCCTTTTATTTGACACAATTTCTAGAAATTTTTTTTCTCCGTTGACACGATTTTTGACACATAAAGAAATTACACAAGCTTGTAGTTGTAGGCCTATGGATGAAAAATTCTTTTATAAATTTGGTCAAAAATGCGGAGATCGATAAAATTCGGATCGGGAATAATTCGAGTATAATTCGAATTCCAAACCATAAAAATCGCTAAAAAATTTGGATATACTTATATATAACATGTACTAAAATTGTGAGATATGGTAATATTTTTCTTGCTTTTGAATAATTTGCATGATGAAATAATCCTCTAACTTTAAATCATCTCCTTATGAAATTCATTGGCAAGTGTAAACAGGGTGTTAATATAAATAAATTGTTAAGGAATAAATAACGGTACCGAGTCTCCATTTTGTCACATTAATTAATCTAGCAGGCCAGTCAACAAATTGTTAGTCGGTTGGAGGAGGTGAAAGTCCAACCGATGGGGCTCTATATAGTAAATTCGTGGAACCTTTCACTTTCTCATGCATGCGTATTGCGCAGATCGAGATGATTCATTGAATCATTTCTTTAGGAAAGAAAATTCTATAATTGATAAGCTTTAAAGTACCGAATTTTTAAACCGAACAATTCGCATTCGGATTTTAAACGCGTTTAATACTTTTGTGCTCAAAAGTCAGCGGATTATACTGAAGCATTCCAAAGTTCGGTTGTCCGGATCGGTACGGCAATAATTCGTACGGTTCGCGAATTATACGTGAATAATTCACGAACTTACTAACTATGGTATAAATATGTGAAAAACACAATATATAAACTATAAAGTTGGCAAATTTGGATGTAACTTGAAAATTAATGGCATTTAATTCGAATAAAAACGTAAAAACCCACCTATTAAATGAGAATTAAATGAGTGATTGCTATATAACAAGGGTAAATTGATTCATAGTCGGTGAAATAGATGGCCAGGCCTATAATGTACCAAATAAATAGTCTGCAATTTTATAGATTAGAGTTCCAAAATGATTTGATACATCACGTTCACCATAAATCAACTCTTAAATAATTTTCTACAGGACCATGTTAATATATATATAGGGGAACAACGGTTTAGTCATATTTGAGAGGAATATGATGGTTCAGTCCCAGCTAAAAATATTATGACAGTTTAGTCCAAAAAGGTAAAAAACCATACATGTGCATTTTGCTGGATAAAAATACCCCAACAATAAATACAAAAGCAATAAGCACCAAGTAACTTTTTTTATTTTGTTTTTAAAACAAAAAATGACATAACTTCTAAAATACAAATCAGTTTTTCACAAAAATTATATTTTTAGAAATTTTACATTTAGATTTATAAAATGAGACCCGCCAACAATATTTTTTCTTTTAAAAAAAAATTATATTACGGAGTATGAAAAATATGTTTTGTAAAATAATTATGCAAAATGTTGTTGAAAATATTTTGCATGACTTTAAACAAAAGAATGAAAGAATTTTAAATATTTTTATACAAATTTAGGTTTAAAACAACATTTATAGCTTTCGATCTGTATTTTTTTAAACAATACCGCCACACAATTTGCATCCAATTATATGCATGCAAAACACAATTTGCATCCACTTTTTTGAAAAGGATAAGATTAGTATTCCAAAAAGTGCTAAGGCAGCACAAAGAGGTTACAAGGAGTTTACAAGAAAGAAACTATAACACAACTATTCTTACAGAAACTTATCCCAATCAAAAATCAAGTCTCCAAACTTCACATCTTTAAACGAGGGCAAACATCTTGTCCAATTATAAATCACTGCCACCACCTCCATTACGATATCTTTATGCGGTTTTTCTTTACATGCAAAATAGTTTTTGCAAACATTTATAGGCTTGCAAACGCACTATTAAGACATTTAAATGGGTGCAAAACACAATTTGTATCCACTAAATTGCATGCAAAATAGTTATTTCAAACGTTTATATGCTTGCAAATACACTATGAAGACATTTAAATGTATGCAAAAACTATTTTGCATACACTAAAATGCATGCAAAATAGTTTTTGCAAACATTTATATGCTTGCAAACACACTATGAAGATATTTAAATATATGCAAATTGTGTTTTTCATGCATTTATATGTACAAAATACAATTTGCATAGAATTACATGTATATATGCAAGAACTCTAGAAACACTTTAAAGTATGCAAATTCGGATTTGCACGTCTTTGAAAAAATAATTGAAAAAAAGTATTACTGTCTCGTCTATTTTGAAGATCTCGTCGAAATCTTTCCAAAAATATAAATTTTATCAAAATCTGATTTATGGTTTAGAAGATATAGCATTTTAAAGATTTAAAACAAAAAATAACAAACTTTTTTTCTCTACAGCTGTACACTTTTAAAAATTAAGAAAGAAAGGTAAAATTGGTAAAATATACAAGTAAAATACGCACACGAATTCTAGCAAAAGACTAAAAAGTTGTTATTTGTTAAAAAAGGACTAAACAGTAAAAAAAAGTTACTAAAAGATGTTTTAGACAAAAAACAGAACTGATGTGATATGAACAGTATATAACTGGTAATAGAAGTCATCAAAAGATGTTTTAGTCCAAAAAATGTTTTAGTGTAACTAGTGGAATTTATTGAAGAAGGAAATAGGGGAAGGAGGGCAAGAGCCATCTTAGTATTCTCCTGCATGTGAATGATACACTACTAATAGAAAAGAAACAAAAAAAATAATAATAAAAAAAACGTTAGGTTAGTGAACAGAGCATAGAAGAATGAAACAGTGTTTGGAATCTTAGTAAAGGATTATTTACAGCTTTCTTGCATTGTATGATCTTCTTAATGTGTTTGAGAAGATGAGAGATAAAAAAATAAGTTATTCATAATTTATGTCACGATCGACTTAGCAAATCTTCTTTCAATTTCTATTAATACAAACGAGCCCCCACACGTGTTTGCTATTCATTCTCTCCACATACAGGTTGTTTCTACGTGCACTTGGTGTGCACCCTCCACACATTTTTTATATGTGACAAACTTATTTCACCTTCTGCTATACACGTATGAGTTAACAAATTATGCGGTGCGTTATTATTAAAAGAAATAAGGTTACATTGTGATCCCACTTGAAGATGACTCTTGGACTAATGTGGTTTGAACATTGAGGAGATCATTTACACAATAAAAAAATCAGCCCTTGAATCATATTTGAGTGAACCTTAGATCTGGTGTAAATAAAGTATAAACTAAATGTAAATAAATAAAAATGTCACAGGTATTTTGGGCGGCTCCCACTCTCTCATTTTTTCTCTCTATCTTTCTCTTACTTTTTCTAATTTTTTAAACGGTTTAGGGGCTCACTTCATCTAGCAAGGAGGAGCTCCTTATATTATTAATACAAATAGGTTAATTTTCTTTTAAGACCTTCAATATCAATGAAGAGATTACAAAGTTAAAGGGACCCTAAAATATCCAATTTGGTTAGAGGGATTTCTGATAAGCCTTAAACTCCTTTTTCTATCTAAATCCACCACATTTTACACCCCACAAAAATACACCCTACTCCTACTAGTACCATCACCGTCACGTTCATCTTCAAAACCACCATCCCTACCGCCACCAACACAACCCCCACCTCCATCACCAAATTTCTTTATCTCATCTCCCACTATATTTCTATCCAAAAANCGCCCCACCTCACCATTTTATGAACTCTCTCTCTCTCTCTCTCTCTCTCTCTCTCTCTCTCTCTCTAAAGAAATAGAGACCATACCACCACCACAACCAACAACACCCCCACCAACAAACGTACTCTAGATTTGAAGAAAAACAAATTCGACCATTAATATGATCGAGGATGATGATACAAATTTGGTCGAATTTTTTTTATCTATCTCGATTGATATTCTCTCTCTCTCTCTCTGCGTGGTGGTGGTGATGATGATGATTATGGTGATGGTGTTGGTTGTAAGAATGTGGTATATTTTTTTTAGTGAGGTGTAATTACTTGAAGAGGAGACACGTCTAATAAAAACACCATTAAGATTGAATATCTCCATTTGGACTTAAAGCTCATATTTGTTAGTAATCCCTTCATTTATATTGGAGGTCTTAATATCAACCTCTTATTTTATCAGACGTCATGATGGATTCCTATTTACTTAATTAATATTCATTAATTTTAAATAATAATCTTCTCAAAACATAAATTGAATGGAATATTATTAGTAATATACAACTAAAAACAGTTACATAAAAAACTAACAATTTCACATATTTTCATGACCACCTTTGTTTTAAAATACCCAAGAAATTCTACATACTGTATATAAGCTCTATCAATATTACAAATTATACTACATAATTAGGTCTCTTACCACTAAGTCTGTAACTACATGTGCAAAATGCATCCGAAGGAGTAATATAAATTAATTATGACCTATGGACGTATGAATTATAATATTGAATGGCCCCATATTTCCTTTCATAGGAGGAAATGAAATTGTCCTTGATCTTCCACTGGCTATTTAAGGGAGAAAAACATAAAATCAAGTATCGCCATCAAAGTCTATTTAAAATGAAGAGTTGGATCTTTTCATCAACATTAATATCTTTGTACTCTTCTAACCTAACAACATTTAATTAAACGTCAGTTTCTCTGAAAAGAAAAAAAAAAGAAAAAAAGAAAAAAAATAATTTGAGCTCATCTAATTAAATTAGGGTTAATTTGAAAGCCAAAAGATTTGTAGTAGTAGTACTAATGATATGAGACTGATTGGACTTACAATAAAAAGGAAAAAAGAAGAAGAAGAGAACATTTGAAACTAACTAGCTCTCTGACTTTACTCTATAATAAGAACTAATTAATTTATACCACCATTTTGAATATTGGGTTTCAATTTTTCAATCTTATTCATTAATGTTGCCTATAATAGGGGTTTTTATGTGGTCCAATAAAACCCTAGTCTATTAAGATTTACTTCTTGAAGAAGACCTGCTCATGAGTGTGTCAAGACCTAAGTAGGGTCACTGTTCATGAGTGTCCAACCAATGCCAGAACTTAATAGTTACTTGGTGATTTGATATGTTCAATGGATATTTGTGATTTCATCAAGCTAAGGCTTTGATCTTACTGATTTTGTGAGTCTAATATATAGGGCAAATTTACTATTCAATTGCGTTTGACTAGGGCATGTCTCATCAAACCCTAAACCCTAAAGATATAGGGCATGTCTTATGCTCCTCCCCTCTTTTTTATTAATATTATCCACCATTGATTAAAAAAAATAAAATAAATAGATATAGGGTTTAGGGTTTGATGAGATGGCGACATTTGGGATCAAATGATGATCGAGATGGACTTAATTACAGAAAACAATCCATTTTTCAGTACTTTTAAAAGTAACTAGTTCCCTGACTTTTAATTTCTAGTTTCTACTAGTACTGTTTGAATCTTGATTCAATCTTCAGTAATGTTACCTATATATTAGGGTTTTTTTTTTGGTGGTCCAAACTAAATCCACTTGGTTATTTTTCTTCTTGAAGGAGACCTGTTCATATGTGTCAAGAGCAATATAGGGCCATTTTTTTTTTTTTTATCTCCATCCTGTGCTAACCAATGCCATGTCTGGTACCAACTTATAGTTGATTGTGATATGTTGTTATAGCTATTAATTTGTGGTTTCATGTAAGATTTTGATCGTCAGAGAGAGAGAGAGAGAGAGAGAGAGAGAGAGAGAGAGAGAGAGAGAGAGAGAGAGAGCTGATGAGGATGATGAGGATATATCATAATGCAGCTCCATCATCACACATCATATATGGTCTCAAGTTCCTTTTGCATCATAAACATCTCTCTTTTTTCCCTTTTTAATATCAGTCTTAATCTTAACAGTTTTGCATATTGTTTATGTGTATAGCCAGGCAATTAAGCAACCAGCAGCATTTCAGTTCCTCATAACAACTAAGGATTATATGAACTGTACCTCTCTATTATAAACTTTAAAAAGTAGAGAACACCAAAACTAAATCAGTGCCCTAGCTAGTCGATCATCTCTCAAACCCTTTTTTTCGAACATACACAGAACTGACCCACATCTATATATATAGAAGTGAAGGAAGGGCTGTACCTAAACGTACTGTTATTCAATTCATATTAGTTCATCTGGAGTGACATACCAGAATCTGACCCACATTGAGGTGTGCCGGGACGCATACAATTAGCTTCACAATGTCTTTAGGGTTCAGCTGGAGGTTTGTTAATGTCTCTCTCATCCATGGTTAATACATTCCAATAATTGGAATATCTTCATGTTAATGTTTGTCAACTTCTCCCTACAGAGCTTTCAACAGGTTGGGTTCGGGAGCCATTCTAGATTATTATACTTAATTAATTACAACCAGAACATACAAGATATTCTGATCAATTCTGGTTCTGGTACTGATATATATAGTAGGTCCACACAAAATTTGAACCTAAGGCGATTAACCAAATTAACCCAAAAACTGAAAAACAAGAACATGTTTCTGCGTGTTCCGCTTTTAAATCGATTTAGCAGGTATATCTCAATATATATAGGTGTAACCGGAAGTTGAATTCAATTAAACCATGGCCGGTTTTGGTTCATATGGATTCTGAGTTCTGACTGATCAGGCACTAAAATGGTGGAGTTGGAACCAGAACCAGAAAACATATCAGTTCCTCAGAAATGAGATACCCATCAAAACATAAAAGAAAGATAGGAAGCAGACAGATAGAAGTAATTAATTAATGGGTTATTAGGCTCTCTTTCGATAAATTCGATATATATGTCGATTTCAAGTCCAATTGGTTCGTGATTCTAAGAACCAACATACTAAAATAGGTAGTCCTAGAAAGCGGATAATTGAATTCCATTTCTTCCAATTTGTGTATCCATCAACATCCCTAGATCCCTAATCTAAGTGCCTCAGCTAGCTCGAGAATAAATCGGTTGTTTACTTATCTGGTTTTGTGGGTATTAAGATAAATTACTTACTTGGGAAACATATACAATTCCTAATTCATCATCATTGGTTGGATAGCTAGTAAAAATCTTTTTGACCGTAGACAGAGAAACCTAGTCAAGCGCAATTGAATCGTAAATTTGCCCAATTATCCATTCCATGTCCCTAAAGTTAGGGAGGGATGAGAGGGGTAGTTGTGTTTTTGTATTTCCATGTTTAATTAGTTATAGAACTGTTAATACAAACTATTGATAATAATCCTTTAAAAATATTGGACATTATGAAGTTTTTTTTTTTAAAATTTGGGACATAATTAAGTTCATTATTGTATTAATTGTGTACTAATTTGGGCATTCTTGATAATGATCTATAACGTCTGATTCAGTCATAATTGTGCTTAATTTTGTGTAACAATAAAGTCATTAATTAGAACAAACTAATTTGAATTTTGAGATAGTAAAGAAGCACAATTTTAGTTCTATCCTTCACTAATTAAGAGAAGCTAGCTAGAGATCCCAAGAAGTTTATACAATAATCCCAACAAATAATTATTTATCAAAACAACTAATGTACTAATTAATGTAAACAAACTATAGAAGTGAAAACTGAAATAGATTTATTAGTTTCTGCAGACAACTCATAAAGAAACCCTAATTCCATCATTCACTTTGTGAAGATCAAGATCCCAAGTTTTTAAGACCCCAAATTAACATGTTCCCCTTTTATCATCACATAAAGCTTATGCAGTGAACAATCTTTCTTCATGCATAGCTTATATATAGAGAGAGAGAAAATAACAAGCAGCATTACCAGAGATCATCAAAAGATTGGAGATATCTCCATTTCTTCAAGAACTTTTCCTGTTGCTTCATCAAAGAGCCATTTCTCAAGCATGGAAAACGGAGGCTGGGTCTCATCCATTAACCCTTGCTGATGATCATCACCCTCCGAGATTGAATCGATCATTTCGTCGACAGGGGTAGTAGCAGTTTCATGATCATGATTAGACCCATGAAGTGTTGAATCTGAAGAGGACTTCTCCCAAGCTATGTTGCTTATGTTCTCATCAAATGTTAAGAGAGATTCAAACTCTTCATGTGAGATGAGATGATCATGACATGAGTTTTCTTGTTCTTCAACTTTCTTAACTTGCTCAAGCAGGACGCTGCCACTAGCCTTTGATCTGAGAGTAGTAGTACTAGTAGTATTAGGTTTTGGAGAAGATTTCATCCAACCTTCTAAGAGTCTTGAAATGTTCTCAGTGCTTGAAGCATAAGTAGGAGCACTAGTAGTACTCTGATTGAACTTATTGGGGATTAATGAAGTTTGATGATGGATCATATGATGATCAAAGTTCCTTCTGTCACTACTGTAGCTCTTATTAAAAAACTGAAAAGTTGGAATTGATTGTGATGATGATGCCAAATTAGGGTGCAACACTGATTGAAACTTCTTGAGTTTTTTCTTGAGATGGGTATTCCAGTAGTTCTTTATATCATTATCTGTTCTCTGAGGAAGGTATGATGCTATTGCTGCCCATCTGTTCAAAATTGAAGAACATAAAATTTAAAAACTAGTAAACACACAAAAATAGAAAAAGTTGTAAACTTAATTTTTGGATCAAATTAATAAGTAGTAAATGTTTTAATAAAAAAATGGGAGTCAAATAGCTAGGGTTTTTGAGAAGTATATACTTGTTTCCCAGTAAATCTTGCAGCCTGATTATCATCTGTTCTTCAAGATCAGTGAAGTTACCACGCTTGATTCCTGGTCTTAGGTAATTAGTCCATCTCAATCTGCAACTTTTACTACACCTAAGCAACCCTTCAAATTAAAAAAAGATTGTTTCAATTAGCTAAAACACTAATTAGCATATGGAAACAATAAAATAGAATCTCTAGGGTTTCTTCACAAACCCATCTAAACTATTCATCATTAAAATCTAAAGAAGAAATATTATTTTATGAACAATCTCATGAAAAAAGAACAAGAAATATTTGATGAACAAGTTTGGGTAGCTGTTGAGAGTTGAGAGAGAGTTAGTTAATTTACCAGTATTTGTAGGGACTGATCTCCAATTTCCTGGTCCATGTTCTTTGATGTAAGATGCCAAAATGAGGTCTTCTTCAGGAGTCCAAGGTCCTTTCTTGATGCCAACTTTATCACAACAAGGAGGTCTTCCCATGGCTTCCTTTTTCTCTCCTCTCTTTCTCCACCCTCCACTATCTTTCTCTTTCTAGCTCTACTTCCCTGAACCAGACAGCCATGAACATGTGACCCATTATATACTAGATGATTTTGAAATTAAGCTAGAGAGAGAGAGATCTAGAGAGAGAGAGAGTAGCTGTTTTTACCCTTTGATGATCGATCTGATCTACCTCTCTGACTGACTTAGCTTTTTCTTTTTAACTTTCTTCTAGTTTGAAGACATTAAAGACGGTCAAAATTACACAAGTAGATTTTTTTTTTTGAGGGATGAAGTTGAATATCTAACTATATACAGTAGTGTTTGAGCTCTTTTGGTGTTCACATGGATCAGCACTACTTTCTCAAAAAGTTGAAACTTATATTATTATGTTTAAGTAGTTTATGAATTGAAGTGAGTTGATATTTAGAAGTAATGGCTATTAAATTCCTGCTAGGTGTGCTGTTTTTTGTTTGATTTGTTATTAACCTTCAAATTTATTTTTGATAAAAGGACTGCAGTGATCATGGCAGTATATATTCATTATCTCATCAACCCCCGGCCGGCCTCATTTCCTGATTTATTTACTTAGTTTCTTTTCATTCATTTTTTTTTTTTGCAAAGACAGTATATCTGTTGTGCAGTTTGAATTCATATCAGACAAAAAATTTCTTCATTGTGCTGTTTTAACTAATGCTATATATTTCATTTTGAGTCAGGATCCGCGGACATGCTTAAAGCAACATGTTGATACGGTCTATTTAGGGTTAATATTATAAAAATGATCTAAATGCTAATTTTTTAGAGAATGATGATGTAAGTACCATATAGATCATCTTCACCTAAAATCGCATCATTCTAAAACTTTTTCCATCAAAGTTGTGTGATTTATGAGCTGTCTATTTGTTCCGTTAACTTTAAACCAACATTTGATAGGGTTATAAGTTTTAGAATGGAATAAATTTTATATGAAAATGATTTACATATGAGAGGATCGTCCTCACACCGTTTAATTATCTCCATGTGAACCTCACATAGACCGTGTCTACAACATGTTGTTTTAAACATGTCCTTCGATCCCGACTCATTTAATAAAAGTGAAACAGTATTCTCCATGAATATTTCCTAGATTAATTATCTAGGGGTATTGAACAACCACGTTCTTTAAAAGCTCAAAAGTTGTCGATATTATATTTACGCAGTTTTGGGAGTGGCCAACCGTTCTTAATATTCCTTTCATCTAGGGCATTATTTTTATTTTTTTCCTCTAGCTTGGCTTTAGCTAGATGGGATTTGATCATGAACCATTAACCTCTTTGGATCATCTAGTCTAATACCATGTTGTATAACCACTTTCTCTAGAAGCTCAAATCCTGAATTGTCAATATTATATTTCTGTAGATATGAGATAATTGGGTGTACTGTCGTCCCTAATAGAAAGTACTCGAACACTCTCAGATTATGCATGCTTGTTCAACATATTTAAATTTATTTAATGCAAATGAATTTTGAACCGAAATCTATTATTATAACTATAAGCTTTACCAACAAAGCTAGCTGGCACTTGCCTGCAAATTGTTTCTAAGTGTTCATGAATGTCCTACAAAATAATCATCGAGTCCGTCTTAACTTTATATGTTACAATTTTGCAAACATGTGGCGTTGGTAGTCGAGATATATATATTTGATGCATTTTTCAGGGTTTTTTTGGTTTGCGTCCCTCCCTATGACTTAGGAGGTTGTGGGTTCAAACTTTGCAGGCTGTGGTATGCTATAAAGTTTGGTCCATGTAATTAATTATGTTGGAGTTAGTAGCTTCTTTTTGTTCGTGGTGGCAGATTTCTCTTCGTTCGTAGTGACGACTTCTCTTCGTCTGTGGTGGCGACTCCTTTGATGATTTTGGCAGTGTATCTGTGCTTTTTATACACCTATTACTAGCGAGTGATTAACGTCTTAGGGATGTATCTTCGCCTTATCATTGAAATTCGAATAATAGTACAAAAAAAAACAGAAATAGAAACAAAAAACAAAGCTAGGTGGCACTTGCCTAGCTACAAACTGTTTCCAAGTGTTCATGGATGTCCTGCAAAATAAATTTTGCAAACATGTGCTGCTGGTAGTCGAGATATATATTTGATATATTTTTCAGGGTTTTTGATCTCGTTTTGCAACAACAGCGATGACACGTGTTTTATTCTTATCGGGTATAATTTCAACATCAAAATTAATTTTTGTGTAGTAAATGAGTGGGGTCCATGAGGTCCTCCAAATTCATGGACCACCCACTGGATGTTTCTACATGATGTGTGTTGGGAACCTTAGATTATAGATACTTGTGTTTTTTTCAACCAATAGCCATTGGATGGTCCATCTATTGGACTTAGCGGTCCTCCAATTACAACTCTTTCTGTAATTTCTATTTTTAAAAATTGACTAATGAATGTATTGATAGAGGCCTAGAGGGCACATGTTGAGGACATTTGTTAGGGATACGCTGGCTTGTAGAGCCCATATGAATACCTAGAGGTAATGCAAGGAAATATATTTTTGGATTGATTTCCTAGCCATGTAAGTCGTTCCTCACTAAATTATTTCATACAAAAACTTATAATTAAACTCTTTTAGAAGTTGGTTGAAATTAATTTTCAGCAATTTTTAAGTTTTAGGACGATATAATTTTTGGTGAAGAAAATCGACATGGTAAAGAGATCATCCTTACAAACCCTCGGATAATCTCTATATATCCTAAATGGATGTCTCCAACAACAATCATAAAATTAGCGAATTTTGGATTTCTTTTTAATGCTTAAAAACCCCACACAACTTAATGATTCAATCCATATATGGGTCTAACATTACCATGATTAATTACATGTTCATTTTGTAAAACTTTTAGAATTATCTTATGAGAAAATTACATCATTCATTGAGATGTCCAAGAGTTGATTTCTAGTGAGGACGATCTATGTACTTCTCATGTAGATCATTAGTACTGGAAACATTATCAAAAGTTGACTGATTTATGGATCAATTTTTTTAATAGTTAAGTATAAATCAACTTTCAATTGGCTTAAAAGTTTTAAAAATTATCTTTACATTTTTAATCTTAAATCTCTGTTTTTTTTTTAATGAGGCTCCACATTGAGCTAACTTTGTGCTTTTGCATCTATACTACACAAGTGCATATGTAACATCGAAGGATTTTTATGAGAATGATCATCTTATACCAAGTAAATCATAATCATCCCTTTATAATCATATTTTATATGGGCCCTACAAGTGGGTGTGAAGGGGATGTTAAATAGTGGGTGTGAATGGGATGTTAAATAGTAGAATAAGAGTTGACGTTGAAGTAGAGTTTTTTATAAAAATTACAAAATTACCCCTATCAAATAAAAATTACACTCTAATGTGAGCATATCTGGAGTAAAATCTTAACGAATCTAATTAAAAAAATCTTACCGAGCATGATTTTTTTCTTTTTGATCGTTTAACTAATTAAATTTTAACGAATCTAATTATAAAATATATTTTTTTTACCGTATACACTGGGTTTCGTGTATACGGTTTATATGGCGTACTCTTTCGCGATGATAGTCGTATTTAACACAACTTTTTTTTTTCCAAGTACTGAAAAATAAAATGAAATGAAATGAAATAATTAAAAAAATATCTGTAAATAAATGGTGAATTTCTTACTGAACCATTTAAGCGCATCATGTGCTCGAGTTAACATCTCCTTCCGTACTATAAATTAAGCCGACCTCAGAAATTAAATTCTTGAGCAAAGTCAATGAATTTGAAAATTTATGACTATAAAAGTGGCAGGGAGGGATGGAGGTGGTTTTTATTTTAACTTTTTTGTAAGTATTTTTGTCGTTCTTTAATGGGTACATTTGTTCCATGTGAATTGTGAAGAAATATGTGAATAGGGACAAAAATAAAACAAAAACGCTATTGGAACCGGCTCAATAATCTGTCCATATGGAGTTGGCATCCAATCACAACCATTTAATATGTATGTGTAGGGTCTACAAATACATAAGGTGTGGTTGTGATTAGGTGCCAGCTCAATCTATCCATATGGACAGATTATTGGGTCGGTCTCAATAGTATTTCTGAAAATAAAATTAAAGTCAAAGCCTAAGACAGTGGAGAATCGGCTAGCCACTTAGCAAAGTTCGAACTTACCTCCTCTCGGGCGTCTTACCATTCGGGCAACCCTAAATTAACGGAAATATTGTGAATTTAGTCCTCACGAAAATAGAGATGGCAAAAATCCGCTAACTCTGCTATTGGGATCGACCAAATTATCCGTCCAATTAGACAGATTGAGTTAGCACTAAATATCCACTATTCATTGTATTAGTGAGGCCCACACATACACAAAAGATGGTGGATGTGAAGTGCCATCCCAAGATCATTTCTGAAAATCTGAAGAGACGAGAGATAACCGATTAGGTCAAAACCAGGGATCTCATTCCCAACTCTAAACGTGTTTTGTTAGATTTTAGAGAAATGCTATAGGGACCGGGCCCTCAATCTGTATAAATAAACAGATTGTAAAGCCGGTGCCAAAAGCATTTTGGTAGATTTTATTAGTTATATAATAAATTATTAATATTTTGTTGGGTAGACACCAACAATGTCGCCCTTTACCATGTGAAAATTTTTGTGTTCCGTACGGTTTAAAGTCAGGCAAGTTGGGGCGAGCTAGCTGGTGTACTGAGCTTAACCTATAAGATTCATGGAACTTCAACCTAATCCAATGTAACCTCAAATAAGTTATTTCTCAACCCAAACCAAGCAAGTTACAGCGGATGGGTAGGACCAAATTTATTAAGAGAAGGGTTATTCATTATTGCACCCTCATTTAGAACACTCTCATTGCTTACTTTATATATGAAGGAATCATATAAAAAAAATTAGTCCAAACTTCTAACCTCTTCAAATCAAACTTTAAAAAATTTAGCAAATTCGAGACATCTTTTTTACCGTTAATTCCCAATAAATTTTTTTTGGGGTTATAAGTTCTAGAATAAATTGATTTCTGAATATGATGATCTACTTGATGAGGAGAACATCCTCACCAAAATTTAGTCCTTATTAGATCATCTACATGTGGACTCTATCTAATGGGGTGAAATAAGGTTGTTCTAAATGGGAGTGCAATAACCCTTCTCATTTATTAATATGTATATTCATAATAAATAATTTTATATATGGAGAGATATTTCGATCACCACTACTTTGTGGGGTCTACATGTAGATGACTGAAAGGCTAATTTTCGATGAGAACGATATCCTCAACATGAAGATCATCATATCTTTGAAATCAGCCCATTCCATCTCAAGCTTCTAATATGATCAGAAATTCATCGGAAATAACAATCAAGCAAGATGCTTAAAATTTGCCTACTTTTCAAAGACTAATTTGAGGGGGTTTGGAGTTCTAGAATTGACTGAGTTCTGAATATGATGATCTACTAGGTGAAGAGAACATCTCATCAGAAATTAATTACCATTAAATAATCTCCATGCAGCCCCACAAATAATAACAGTACATATCCGTTACGATATAAACGATGTATTAGTTATCGGGCTCAGATTGGGTTGGGTTGCCCAGCTTTCTAACTGATCGAGCCCGTCAAAACAATTTTACAAAACGGACTTTTTCTTTGACCAAGTCCAACCATTTTGACTCAATCCAAATCCAAAGTCGGGTAATTAGGATATAGGGTTTCAACCCATCAGACTTTCACCCCTCAACTCCAATTTCTTCTACCTCTCATCGTCCCCAATCAATCTCTCTGTTTTTTTTTCTTCTTCTTTTTGATCGGTAAAATGAAGTCTTCTGCCCAACATTGAACTCTGTTCCTATGAAAATTAAGATATATTTATGGAGATGCATTGGCTAGTTGCTAGCTGCTAATTGCTTGTACGTACTGTAGGACGTACACTACATGAATGTCACCAGAAATTAATATTCCAGATCGAACTACTACCTCAAGGAAGGTAGAAATGGCAACGGTGTGGGGTGCGGGGTTGGGTCCGGATGCATGCTTCTCTTGTCCCCATACCCGCCTGCACATATTCCTCATTTCAAAGGATGCGGGGCGGGGAACGGGACGGAGAATCCTGAGAGTAGAGGGTTTCTAATCCTCCCCACACTTTCCACCGACCCCTAGTAAAATGCTCAAAATATTTTAAATAACATAAATAGTTATATATTTATTTAAATAAATATTCAAGTAATATTAGAGGAGGGAGGTTATTGCACCCCCTCTTAGAACATCCCCTATAACGCCCCCTCCTGTGGAACCCACATACGATGCATCTAGGGGCTGATTTTTTTAGAGAATGTTCTTTTCACTATGCATATCATCATATTAAAAAATCAGTTCGTTCTAAAATTTGTAACCCCCTCAAATTACTTCTTAAAAATTAGTAACTATTTGACCCCTCAAATAGTTACCAAATAGTCATTAATTTTCAAAAGTTAATTTGAAGTGGTTAGAAGTTTTAGAACGAACTGATTTTTTTTAATATGATGATAAACATAGTGAGAAAAATATCCTCTAAAAAAATCAGCCTCTGGATACATCGCATGTGGACCCCACATGAGGGGGCGTTATAAGGGGGCGTTCTTAGAGGAGGTGCAATAACCTCCCTCATTTTAGATATCTTAAATATTTAATGTAGAAATTGAGCGGCATAGTAGCCATCAAGCAACTCGGTCACAAATGTTAAAAATTTCATATGTGTTTTTTCTTTCTTTTCTTTTAAACTAATTTCAAATTTATACTATACTTATACCAATCTAAAGTTTACTCAAATATGATCCAATAAATAATATTTTGTGACGATGATATGATCTCCTCAATGTTCAAATCATATTAGCCCATGGATCGTCTCCAAGTGGGTCCACCAGCAACCTTATTTCTATAATAATTACACTCAATTTACACGTAACGTTGAGTGCTACATGAAATAAATCCAAAGGATGATCTTTTGTGAGATGATCTCCACCTCATGTAAGTCTGACGGGACGGTGTCCAAAAGAATAAGTGCATTGTTAATAGAGATAAATTAATAGTTTGTGTGAGGAATATGTTTGTGAAGGGATTAACTAAATAACACGCAACATAATTTACCGACTCACACGCACTACGACAAAGTGAGTCTGTGAAAGAGTTAACTAACTAACGCACCACTAGTTTTTTGGGGGAAGCTAACCTTGGGGGGCAAGTATAATTATATATACAAAGTGTGTAAACATGGTGAGTTTGAGGTGGGGAATGTGATCTCGTCTCTTATAAGGTATATCACAGCATCATTTTCATGTGAAAAAATACTTATCGATGTGATCTTTAGTAAAGATGATTTGCATGTGAGCTGACTATCTTCACAAAAAGGAAGAAGCCCTCCAATCATATTGGTGTGGGCTCACATGCTAGTGTTAACGGTCTATGAAAATAAAAATAAGCAAACTGATTACAAAAATTGGGAAGATAGAAACTTACCATTTTTTATATCATTTAGGGCAAGGTTAGTAGGTACGTTAAAGCTTCAAAACTATAAAACTTACAAGGCTAGTAGGTACCCTTAAGCATCAAAGCCTTCACTTCATCCACTAGCATGGTGCGACTATAAGGCATTAAGGGTATGCACAAAGAACTTCTGCAACACAGAAATATTATGCGATGGGAGAAATCACAGAAATGTTCTACGATCTCCCCCAAAAGTATTATTTTATTTATTCCCTCTTCTCTCTTTCATTAACTAATTAAAAAAACCTAAAAAAATGGGTCGTAGAAAACTTCTACGTCATATTTTATTTGCCTCGTTAAATAAGAAAAAAAAATTAAGAAGAAAAATGTGTAGTAGAAAACTTCTATGACACAATTTTTTTTTTTTTAAAAAAAAAGTCTTCATTAGCCTTGCCATACTCTTAGCATTAAACCGACTTTGATTCTTGGTGGGTTTGATGCTTTCCATTGGCCTTGCCCTTAAACCATAACTAAGAGCATCTCCAATGCGAATGTCTTATAAGACAATGTCTTCTCTATGTAGCATATCTTATAAGATAACGTCTAATCTAGGTGACAACAAAATTTTCATAATAGACATTGTTGAAAAAAATGGATCTCCAATCCAAATATTTTAGGATGACTTTTTAACTTATGTGGAACTTATTTTTGAATGGGTCAACTTATTTTGTTTAAAAAGTAACAAAAAATTTTGAAGGAAAAAAATTGCTGATATAGACCGTAAGACATTGTGAAAATAAATCTATTATGGACATTCTTCTTTACAATGTCTATTCTAACTACCCCACATCAACATCACATACCTTTTTCACATTTGCATTGAAGAAATTTTTTTAAAGAGAATATCTAATGTGAATATGACAATTTTATTTTACCACATTCATATTAGAAATGCTCTTATATAGTAACATTTGACAAAAACAAAATCGAAAAAATGAGTAAGAAGACAACTTGGGTTGACATTGCCACGAATACGTGGGGTTTTAGCGTGATGTTGAGCACTACGAACAGTGCGCGCCTAATTGATGAGAAAATGATGTGACAACATCATAGGCGGTACGAAATGCATTTAACTTATATAATGTGACAGTCTTATTTTACCACATTCACATTGGAGATGCTCTTATATAGTATCATTGGACAAAAACCAAATTGAAATAATGAGTAAGAAGACTACGATTGACATTGTCACAAATACGTGGCGTGTTTAGGTTGGTGCCGAGCACTACGAACGGTGCGCGTCTAAGGCCGTACGAAAAGCATTTAACTTATAAATAAAAAGTGGACCCCCATTTGCATTCAATTTGTTTGTTATAAGAAATAAATAAGATGAAAAAACCTCCATTATTAAATTGATCACTGACCGTCGATCCAGCTGTCTCTCCCCATTGGCTTCTTTTAACAGCGACAATCTTTCATTACATAATAACTCCTATTAATGGGACTGAAAAAGCTGTGATATAACCGTGAGACAGCAGTGATTCTCTGTATCAAATCCATTCTCTATTAAATAAAATCATATTATTTTAAAATTTTAAATTATTTAAAAAAAAGAGAGATTGTAAAAAAAACTCAATTTAGATTTATTTGAGCCTATTTAGTCCAATAAATAATATATCAGTCGATTTAGTCCAAAAATAAAGTTTGGACAAATTTGCCCTTTAGCTAATTCAAAATCATTAACTGCAGGTGCATGTGCTACAAATTAATTAATTTTTTATATTATTTTTTAAATAAAATTAGCATAAATTTAAAAATACAAATCAATTTTTCACAAAATTTATATTTTTTAAAAGCATTCCTCACGATCTTCGAAATGAGACTAGACAACAATATTTTTTACAAAATTTTTTTTTGCAAAAAACATGCAAAAATATTTTTGCACATATAAACAGAGAACTACGACAACAAGTACATTTTATCTAGATTACATTCAAATTCAAATTTGCATGTCTCAAACTAGGTAATACCAGGAGGTATTAGTCTCACATCGCCTAAGAGAGTGTCCAGAGCCTAGGCTATGAGGTTACGAATCGTCTTACATTGTACCGAGGCCTTTTACCTAAGAACAAAACCCTGTACCCCAGGGAGGTGGAAAAAGCAATGACAATATTAGTACACGTGTGAGCGGGACGTGACAAATATGGTATCAGAACTAAGGACGACTCATCCTAAGGGGTGGCGGGAGGAAGTATTAGTCCCACATCGCCTAGAAAAGTGTCCAGAGCTAGCCTTGGCTATGAGGTTACGAATCGTCTTACATTATACCGAGGCCTTTTAGGTGAGCTCTTTGGGCTTACCTAAGAATGAAACCTTGTACCCCAAGGGGGTGAAAAAAGTAGGGACAATATTGATACACGTGTGAGCGAGACGTGACAATTAATTAAGAGGTATTAGTCCAACATCACCTAGGAGAGTGTCCAGAGTCTAGGCTATGAGGTTACGAATCGTCTTACATTGTACCGAGGCCTTTTAAGTGAGCTCACTGGGCTCACCTAAGAACAAAACCCTGTACCCCGGGGGCTGAAAAAAACAGGGACAATATTGGTAAATGTGTGAGTGGGGCGTGACAAATAATTAAAATAAGAAATGAAAATCTCATAGAATGTTTTCTAAATATAAAAATTTCATCAAAATCGGTTACTCAAAATAGTAAGCAAAATTTTTTTGCATGTTTTCTCCATATGCAAAAATATTTTTGACCAACATGTAAAAATATTTTTGAATAACATTCGTGAATTTTTTTTTTCAAAAACCATTCTTGACTGGTCTAGTTTCGAAGATTTCAAAAAGTACTTTTCCAAATATATAAATTTCGTCAAAATTTGAATTTTAGTTTAAGAGATATAACATTTTAAAGTTTAAAAAAAAAAAGATAACTAATTTTCTCTCCCAACCATACAAGTTTGAAAAAAATAAAAAGGTAATTGAGAAATATAATAAGAGTAAAACATAAACATTAAAATGAATGAATGGACTAAATAGATTTAGAAAAGTTCAAAAAAGACTAAAAGATTCAAAAAGCTTTAAAAAGGTATTTCAGTCTTATTGAAAATCTTGTGTACTAAATAGATTAAAAAAGCTATATATTAGATATTTTGGCTATTTTTTTATTTAAAATTAGATAATTTATAGGCCGTCTGAAAATAGATTTGATATAACTAGATGTCTTAGATGGGAAGATTTTATGTGCTCAATAAAACATTCTCATTCCTCATCGATCATGCTTTTATTATGACCCCCCAAATTTTTTTTGGCTAAATAAGTTTGGCTTTCGATTCTAACTGGTATAGTTCTATGAATATATTGTTACAAATGGAGTTAAAATTTAAAACGATGTGATTTTCTATAAGATTATCAACGTACATGGTGACTAAGAAATTATTCTCACAAAAAGTTATCCCTTTAATCATCTCTATATGGATCTCGCAAGATGATGTAATAAGTGGAGGTGTTGAAAAGAGGAAGCGCGATGAGAGTAAAGTTTCACTTGGGTAGTATTTGTTTCTTTTTGTTTCGTTTTTTTAAGAGTCTGAATCTGATTCATCGGAATAATGTTGAATCGTAGATTCGGGCATCGATCCCCCAATTAAAAAGAAATAAAAAATTTGACTCAACATAAATTAAATTTCGGACTTCGATTCAGATTTTAGACACCGAGTCAACAAAATACAAATACTACCTTAAAATTATCATTTCCAAAACGAACAATATACGACTTTAAATTCTATATTCGTTTTCTTTTAATATTGCGGTATTTCAACCACTACATTTAATTTAAAGTCTTAAATATGCAACTTCAAGATATTGCGGTATTTCAACCACTACATTTAATTCAAAGTCTTAAATGTGCAACTTCAAGATACTGCAAGGGAGAAACAATGCGAGACTTATGTCGACCTATCACTGTAAACAATTTAAGGATGCAGGGTAAGTTAGCAATAGCAACAGTTTTCAAGTGTGGTAAAAGTTCACCGCATCATCAAAAGCAAACTCCCATTATGTGACGGTGATGTAAATTTTTTTTTTTTTTTTTGATAAAAAAAACAGTGATGTAAATTGAAGTATCATAAATAACGACATTCAATTGCTAGGAGCATTTATTAGCTAGTTAAAACCAAGGAATCAAGAGGGACTATTCAAGTCTTTTAAAGTGTACGGTCGTATTGAATACTTCTCTTATCTCTTTGTTCTTACACAAGTAGTAGTGACAAATGTTTCACTTTCAATGTCGTGTTTGGAAATTGCCAATAACCGAAAAAAAATAAAATAATAATAATACTTCTGACTTGCTACAAAAATTCTCGAGATGACATGTGTATTAAAAAGGGAGATGAAGTTACAAGACAACCATCCCTTAGATGCACGTTGGAATGTTACAATTATTCTTTTCATTTTAAACCAGTGAATTTGCATTTAAATTTAGGATTTGTTTGATAGCAAAGTGTGGTGAGAAAATGTCAAAGGTAGAATGAATAAAGATGCCAGTGCGTTGATGTAGTGAAGTGACAATGTGAGATTTTGTGTAAAAGTAACCTATAGACCTCGGCCTAAACCACCCGATCATGGTCGTTCCGAGGTTTTTTTTTTTTTTTTTTTTTTATCTTCAACTAAAAATAATTACTCGGGGAAAAAAAAGTGAGAGGAGAGAAGGAACATGGTTTTGGAGAAAGGGAAGAAAAGAGATGAAAGGAGGGAAGATAGTGGCTCGAGAGAGAGAGAGAGTATTATGTTCTCCACCAAGCAGTCTTCATTTAGAATGGTTGGACGTAGCTCTTGTCCGTTCGTGGAGATGGCACGTGCGGAGCGTCCTACATCATCTAAAACCAAAGTTCACCCAAACTTTAAAAATTAAAACATGTCATTAATCAAATATTCGTGTAAACATATAATTTAAAGCTTGATAAAAAGTTAAAATTTAAATATTTAGGGAGGAAAGGAGATCATCCTTATGAAAAATTCATATCAATCTAAAATTTTAGTTCCCATCAAAAGTTGGGGAGTTTATGGGGTCATTTATTTTAATCAATAATTTTAAATCAACTTTTGAAGGGAAAACAAGTTTAAAAAATAAATTTTTATGAGGATGATCTATATGGTGAGGAGTTCCTAACACCATTAGATCATCTCCATGTCGGCTCTAATATATCAGCATAGCACCCATAATAGTAATATAACACACATACTTATCATTGATTAATTATTTTAGAAATAATTATAAATGTATTAGTAATTTTAGTTTAATAATTAATATGATGTGAATATTTATCAATGAATTATTTATTTAACATCAACATGCATATTTATTTAGGTGCATGTGTATATGTGTATATATGCTTATTGGTTTTTTTGGATTATTTCAATTCGGTCTTTTAGTTTGATTCTCGATTTTTTTGGTTTTTTAAAAGCATAAAATCAAAATCACATTTTTTAGATTTTTAAGTTTTTTTTTAGTATTTCGGTGTTGCGATTTTTTGAGATTTTTATTCATTTCCGAACAGTTTAAATTATAGTAGAAAAACCATGTGCTGTCCTATCTTGATTATTAAATAGCACGTACAACCAATTTAAGGAAGACTTTAGCTGTGAGGTACGTGCGTCACAAATGTTGGACCTTACCTGCTAGCTAAAAAATGTTGCAATTTAAACGTTGAAGGTTTAATACGATGATAACGAACGGAAACCAATTCAACGAACGGCAACAAATGTGGGACCTTGCATAAAACTAGCCCCCGTGGTGGTTGGTTTTCCATATCACACGCTATGTGTGCGTGAGTTGGCAATTTACACGGCAACAAGTGTTAACCAATTCAAATCATCCCATTAATATCTTATCATTTTACGTTTTTTTAAGTTTTAATTTTAGTATAAATTTACAACTAATTTTTTATGAAGTTAGAAATTTGAGATTTGAATGATTTTCAAATATAATAAAGTTTAAGATAAAGAGAATATTATCACAAAAAATTATTATTTAGATCGTTTTTATATGGATCTTCCATAATTAGGATTTAGTAAGGGCATTTTGGATGGGGTTTTTTTATCCCCTCTAGTTTGGTTTTAGTCCGGTTTTGTTATGGTTCCTATTCCGGTCAGAAATTTGATTCCAACTTTATATTATTTAATTTTATTTACAATTTATTTATTTATTTATTTTACCACTTATCGTGACGCAGCTAGGAAAATCATTATTTGTATGCCGATTCCAGGTTCTATCAGTTTTGATTTGGTTCCAGTTCCATTAGATAAAAAAAAAAAGAAAAAAAAAGAACCAGAAACGGAACTGATTATAATATTAGTGCACATACATGCATCATTTAAAATTAAAGTTCACCCAAACTTAAAAAATTAAATATATCATTAAGTTCGTCTTAACTTATAAAGTTAAAATATGATAAAAGGTTAAAATCTAAATATTTAGTGAAGAAATCGTCATCATAAAAATTTCATATCATCTAAAACTTTTAACTCAATCAAAGATTTGTTAGTTGATGTGCCATTTATTTTAATCACTAATTTTAAATCAGTTTTTGACGGAGTTACAAATTTTAAAAATAATTTTTTATGAGGATGATCTATATGGTGAAGAGTTCCGAGCACCATTAGATCACCATGTCGGCCCCAATATATGCACATACAACAGTAATATTAATATATATACTTATCACTGATTTATTATTTTAAAATAGCTTTAAATGTATTACTAATTTTAGTTTTATAATTAATAGAATGTGAATATTTATCAATGAATTGTTTATTCATCATCAACATGCATATTTATTAATGTGTGTATATATGTACAGATGCTTATTGGTTTTTTTTTTGGATTACCTTGATTTGATCTTTCGGGTTGATTCTCAATTTAAGTTTTCTAAAAATATGAAACTAAATATACATTATGAGTATCGATTTTTTTAGTTTTTTAAGTTTTTGGTGTTATGATTTTTTATGTAGAGTTGTTATTGACACTTCAACTTTTAATTGGTTGTAGCCTAGGTGATTTTAATATTTCATAAATTCACCCAAAACTTATAAGGGGTGACCTTCCTTCCATCACCATTTCCTTCCACCACTGATAGGCTCTGTTCCAACTCTCCATTTAGTCTTTTGTTTCATTTATTTTACTCATTCTTCTTCTTTTGTTATTGGTGTTTCTCGGTCAGCGATGGAAGGTGGTAGAAGATATGTCGACAAATTTATCTAATTTCTGCTATCTTTTTTTTTTTTGAGTAAAAACTAGATTAAATAAAATTGAAAAATAAAGAATGTTATTTACAAGTGGAGAGGCCAAATGGCTTCAAAATGGGAGAATTAGATGAAATGATCTTTTACAAGAACAGAGCATCCCAATTGAAAATACAACATGCGAAAGGGACTCTAAATTCTGAATATAGAGAGGTCGTCCAGAAGTGAACTAGTGATTTGACCTCGATTGTCAGCCTATCTGAATCCTTGATCTTCCTTTCAAAAGCACGACGGTTTCGTTCTAGCCAGATTATCCAAAAGATTGCTGCGGGTATGAATTGCCATACTAGCTTCCCAGATTTGGAGAAGCCATTTGAGGACCAGCAACATGCCAGTTCGAGCACAGTTTTAGGAAAGCACCAACACCAACCAAAGAGTGGAAGAATTTGATTCCATATAGATTTGGCAAAAGGGCAATGTAATAAGATGTAGTGGGGTGATTCCTCGCACTGTAGACATAAGAAGCATGCATTTGACAGTTGATGCCCCCTCTTTTTGAGATTGTCCAGTGTTAAGATCTTTCCCAATGACGCCTGCCACATGAAGAAGCAAATTTTTGGGGGTAGTTTTGAGTTCCAAACTATTATAGATGGGAAGTCTAAAATTTGGTTACCGCTGAGATGTTCGTATAGTGATTGTAACAAATCAACACTAGGATTTATGTCTCTCGAATATGAGAAGACAATAAGAAGAGAAATAAGTTATATAGAGGTTACTGAAGATTAGTACAAGGAAAGAATAAAGAAAGATAAAATAAAATCCTAGGATACAATAAAAAACTACCTAATCTAGACAATATAGATTACAAGGAAATAAACTCTTTCTATGAAGAGTGAGATAAAATAAGTAACAAATCAATTACAATATTGTACGAGATCTATAAGATCTTAATTTAAATTCTCAACGTATCTTGCATGGCCCATGCAATATATGTGATCTCTAACACGCCCCCTCAAGTTGGAGTGGGAGGAGCTAATCGACGGACACCCAACTTGCATAATAATCTGTTAAAAGTATCGGCTCCCAAGGGCTTGGTGAAGATATCTGCGAGTTGATTGTGAGAGGATACATAGCAAGGAGTAAGTAGACCATTTTGTATTTTTTCACGGACGAAATGACAATCAATTTCAATATGTTTCGTTCGTTCGTGAAACACTGGGTTTTCAGCAATGTGAATGGCGGCCTTATTATCACAGAAGACAGAAATAGGGTGAGAATGGGAAATACCCAAATCAGTAAGAAGATATTTCAGCCATTGTAACTCACACGAGAGAGTAGCAAGAGCACGGTATTCCGCCTCAGCAGAAGAACGAGAAACTGTAGGTTGTTTCTTGGTTTTCCAGGAAATGGGGCTTGAACCTAACATGGTAAAATATCCAGTTGTAGAACGACGAGTCGTCTTACAGCCGGCCCAATCAGAATCTGAGTACCCACTGAGATGCAGAGAGCTAGAAGAAGATAGAAAAACACCATGGTCAATAGTACCTTTGAGATACCGGAGGACCCTTATAGCCGCTTCCATATGAGTGGTACGAGGGTCCTGCATAAATTGACTTAAAATGTTAACGGAAAACATTATATCAGGTCGTGTTACTGTAAGATAAAGGAGACGACCTATAAGACGACGATAACGAGATGGATCTTCTAAAGGAGTACCATCTTTGGGCCCAAGTTTAAGATGTGTATCCATGGGAAAAGTTGAAACTCGTGCCCCAGCCATACCCGAATCCTGTAAAATGTCTAAGGTATATTTTCTCTGACATAAGAAAATACCTTTAGGGGAGCGAGATACTTCGATGCCAAGGAAGTATTGTAAACGTCCAAGGTCTTTGATTGAAAAAGTATTTTCAAGAAAATTTTTAAACTCAGAGATAGCGGTATCGTTATTGCCAGTAATGATAATGTCATCCACATATACAAGGACGTAGAGAGAAATATTACCCTTCGTATATGTGAAGAGAGAATAATCGGCAATAGACTGAGTGAAGCCGCGACTAAGGAGAGTAGACGAAAATTTTGCAAACCATTGGCGCGAAGCTTGTTTTAAACCGTATAAGGATTTTTGAAGGCGACAAACAGTCGACTCCCCATGTCGTGAGAATCCTGGGGGCAATTTCATATAGACCTCTTCATTGAGGTCCCCTTGTAAGAAGGCATTATTAACATCTAACTGATGTAAACTCCAACCTTTCACAGAAGCAAGCGAAAGCAATACGCGAACAGTAACTAATTTAGCCACTGGAGCGAAAGTGTCATGGTAATCGACACCTTCGACTTGCGTGTAGCCTTTGGCAACGAGACGAGCCTTATAACGCTCAATCGTTCCATCAGACTTATATTTAATTTTAAAGATCCAACGACATCCAATAGCTTGTTTACCATCAGGGAGGGAAGTTAATGTCCAAGTGTTATTGTGCTCAAGAGCAACAATTTCTTTGGCCATAGCGTCACGCCATAATGGCGATTTCATGGCTTGGGAAAAACTAGTGGGTTCCTCATGAGTAAGAACCTTAGATAAAAAAGCCTTGTGCGAAGGCGAGAAATTTAAAAAAGATAGATATGATGAAAGGGGATGTGCCGTAGAGCATGGTGAAGAAGTAGCAGTAAGAGCCACCGCCGAACAAACATAATCTTTCAAATAAGTAGGGGGACGACGTGTCCGAGGAGATAGTTCTTGGGATTGAACCAGATGTGTTGGTTCTTGTGAGATTGGCTGGGTTTGTTCGGGTGAAATTGGTGGAGATGGGACTAAAGAGGAAGAGGATGGAATTGATGATGGTGCTCCTGATGTAGAAGCTTGTTCCATTGAAAATGATGACTGAGTACCATGAATGCCATTAGGTGACAATGGTGACGGTGTAGGAAAATGACCTGTCGTTGGTGAGATATCTTGTACCGAAAAATGATCCGGTAATGGACGAGCAATAACAGGTGGAGAAGATGGAGGTTGTGGTATATCTTGGAAAGGAAATACCGTTTCCTTAAAAAAAACATCACGCGATGTAAAAATAGTTTTCGTTTCAAGATCATAAACACGGTAGCCCTTTTGCCTGTGTGGATACCCCACAAAAATCCCAGGTTTTGCACGAGGATCAAATTTATTATTAATGGAGAAACTTTTAGCGAAAACTAAGCATCCAAAAACACGTAAGTTTGTATAGATTGGAGGAGAACCAAACAACTTCTCGTGAGGAGATTTGTAATCAAGTAGAGGTGTTGGCATTTTATTTATTAAATATGTCGCGGTTAATACACATTCTCCCCAAAAGGAAAGAGGGAGATGTGCTTGAAGGCGAAGAGCGCGAGCAACATTTAAAAGATGGCGGTGTTTGCGCTCAACCACGCCATTTTGTTGTGGTGTCGAGATGCAACTCCGTTGATGAATAATACCATTTTCAGCATACCACGATTTCATTTCATTTGATAGAAATTCCGAACCATTATCGGAACGAATAGTTTGGAGTTGAGGGAGAAAAATTTGGCCCGAACCAGATGAAATGGTTTGGATTTTTGACTGATATTGAGTTTTAACATGATTAAAAAAATAAAACAAAAACTTTTGGGTCTCAGATTTAATTTTCATCATAAAAACCCATGTACATCGGGTAAAATCGTCAACCACAGTTAAAAAATATTTGGATCCACAAGATGAAGCCATTGTAAATGGACCCCATATGTCAACATGTATCAACTGAAAGGCATAAGAACTATGAGAAGAACTTGTATTAAATGGTGATCGTGGCAATTTAGCTTGGGGGCAAACATCACACGAATGAGATAAACTAGAATTAATCTCCGCAATTTTATTTATAAGAAATTTATAACGTACTGGCGATGGATGACCTAATCGCCAGTGCCATAGATCAAAATTATTCTTAAAAGTAGCACATAAAATAGGAGAGATGCGGAGATGATATAAGCCATCGATAAGATCACCCTGACCAATCAGCTGGTTCTTCAGCCGGTCCTGAAAAAAACAATGAGTAGAAGAAAATATTACAGAGCAATCAATGGACTTAATAAGTTGTCCTACTGAAAGAAGGTTATATTTAAATTCTGCAACATGATAAACATTTGTTAGAACCAAAGTAGGAGAAAAGCTAACCACTCCCACATGGAGTATGGTTGCATTGGACCCATCTGGGAGAGTGACAAAAGAATTTTTAGGGGCAGCAACATAAGAGTGGAATGAGGATAGAGAAAAACATATGTGGTTAGACGCCCCTGTGTCTATAATCCAAGTATGAGAAGTAACAGACAAGGTTTTACCTGCAAGATTTGCCGCTACAACATTCGCGGCTGCAGATGTGGATGATTCAGGTGCACCCGCCTTTTTGATCATTTTTGAAATTTCATCATATTGTTCCTGGGTGAAATATAAAGGTGGTGCTGGTGGTCCAGATTCCACACTAGCAGTAGCATTGAGAGTTGTTGATGCTTTTGGCTTAGGAGGGAAACCATGCAACTTGAAACAAGTAGCTTTAATGTGACCCATTCGGCCACAATGCTCGCATTGAGAGCGAGGACGCTCATTGTTGATTGAAAAAGGTCGCTTGTTAGCATTGTTGGAATTAGAGCGAGCAGGAGGACGATGAGTAGATCGGTTAACATAAAGAGCAGCAGATTCAACGTTAGGAACATGAGAGGTGTTGATATCTTGCTGCATTTCTTCCTGTCGTACGAGTGCATAAATTTTAGTGTGCGATGGCAATGGGTCCTTGAGTAGGATTTGACTGCGAATGGCAGCAAATCGGTCATGTAGACCTTGCAGAAACTCCATTGCCTTATCGCGATCTACTCGTTCAACAGTTGATTTTCCCTTTCCACAAATACAAGGAGATACAATCTCAAGTGAAGACAACTCATCCCATAGGGATTTTAATTTTGTATAATAATCAGAAACACTTAAGTCATTCTGGTGAAGGTGAGAAATAGACCTTTTCAACTGATAAAGTTTGGGTCCATTGGTTTGAGAAAACCTTTCACGAAGGTCTGTCCAGATCTCATGAGCGTTGTCCGCGTACAAAATGCTAGATCTGATGTTGGTACTTACTGAATTAAGGATCCAGCTTGTAACTAAGTCGTTACATCTCTCCCAGTTGCGAAGTTCATGATCAGCAGCAGGTTTCTTGATTGTGCCATCTACGAAGCCGAGTTTGTTCTTGGCACGAAGCGCCATCGTGATGGCGCGCACCCAGGTTCCGTAATTGTCGCCGGTCAAAGAGGGGGTCACAAGGACTGCCGTGGGACTGTCGGAATGATGCACGAAGTATGGATCAGAAATGGTTCCAGCAGTGTCAACGTTAGCAGGAGAGTGAGTGATGGTAGTTTGATCAGCCATTGATGAATTGAAAAAAAAAACGATAAATCAAGAGGATCCTAGTATTGCTCTGATACCATGTAACAAATCAACACTAGGATTTATGTCTCTCGAATATGAGAAGACAATAAGAAGGGAAATGAGTTATATAGAGGTTACTGAAGATTAGTACAAGGAAAGAATAAAGAAAGATAAAATAAAATCCTAGGATACAATAAAAAACTACCTAATCTAGACAATATAGATTACAAGGAAATAAACTCTTTCTATGAAGAGTGAGATAAAATAAGTAACAAATCAATTACAATATTGTACGAGATCTATAAGATCTTAATTTAAATTCTCAACGTATCTTGCATGGCCCATGCAATATATGTGATCTCTAACAGTGATTGCACCGTGAAATTTCTTTTTGGGGTAAGTGACCACGAAAAGGTATCTGCCTCGTTGTTTAGGAGTGGTGGTGCTGGGCCAATTGCTTGCAAAAGTTCCGCCAATTGTGGCATCTCACTGTTGTAGATCTCGCGACTAAATCTGATGTTCCAGTCACGCTGCCCAGAATGTGATTGGGTAGTAAATTGCTGTATTGAACCCATTTTTGATGAAGAAATTCTATATAGTGCTGGTGCCAAAGACTTGAGTGTTCTTGGGCCTGCCCTCCCCTCTTTTAAATACTTCTAAAGAAGAACAATTAAAAACCCTAATTTTTTAGAAAAATGAGTGGTGGTGGTGTTGGTAATCTGGTGAAGAAGATCTAGCGATTTGACAACAGATTCGACCAATCCAATGTCAATCCTAACCATTTAGTTGTGTGCGACCTTGAGGGGATAGAGTTTTCACAGCCAATCCCAATCTGATACGACTGTGGATTGTCTAATAAGAAAAAATCACTACCTAACAAGTTTTAGGTAAATTTATGAAACTCTAAAATAAAAAATATCTAAATTACAATCAATCAAAAGTGGAAGTATCGATAACAACACTGTTTTTTATATTTTATTCGGTTCGAAATAATTTAAACTAGGGTAAAAACAAAACCATGTACTACCTTATATATCTTGATTATTAAATAGCACGTACATGTAGTAAATAAATAGTGTAGTAAATATAAATATTTAATGACTTTTACCAATTTAGTGAAGACTTTAACTGCAAGGAACTTGTTGTGACACAAATGTGGTGGGACCTAACCTAAAAGAGGGAGGTTATTACACTCTTCTTAGAACGCCCTCTTATAACGCCCTTTCTTGTGGGATCTACATGCGATGCATCCAGAGACTGATTTTTTTTATGGGATGTTCTTTTTAATATGTATATCATCATATTAAAAAATCAGTCTGTTCTAAAACTTTTAACCCCTCAAATATCTTCATGTATGGGTTAAATATGTATTTAAACTTTGACCTACTTAATAATTAATCAAAATTCATATTAGATTTAAGTACCTGGTTCTTAAAGCAATAACCAAACCCGTGTTTTTATTTATTTATTTATTTATTTAGGGTTTTGGTTCTCTGTTTTTTGTTATTTATTTATTTGTTTAGGTTTTGATCTTATGAACTTATACAGATGTACTGTTAAGTTCAGGAGCGGAAGCACTAGAAGCTCAGCTTCGGCCCCAAATATGGGCCACCCTTTTTTCTCTTTTTTCCTTTGAACTTCAATTAGAAATAAATAAAAGGGAATTTTTAACTTTAGTCCCGCTGGATGTTTCAATTAGGAGTTAGTCCTTTTTATATAGAAATTAGACCATGATTTCTTTTCTGACAAGAATCCGTAAAGTGGTGCACATGTGTCAAATATTTTTGGCAATTTGACATTATTATCTCTCACACGTATTACACGTAACTCACTTAAGTGAGTACCTATTTTTAACCCAAAATACCCTTGCCTGATCCAACGGCTATTTATTACTTTTTTCTGAAATTAGCTAAAATTATTTGACTTTCAAAAATACCCTTATCTCTCTCCCAGCCATCCTGACACTTGATCTTTCTAATTCCATCCCCAAACTAGTCTTGCCGGAGTAAATACTACAGAGTCAGTCGCATTAATATAATAGTCTGTTTGGACAAGGGATTTCGGAGAGAGATTTTGTAGAGACTAGGAATTTGGTGGAAAAATCATGTTATATTTTTCTTCAAAATCTCTGGTCCCCACAAAATCCCTCCCTAAAATCTCTTGTCCAAACAGACTATTAGATGACAAACAATTCCTCATATGAACATACCCAAGAAGACGAATGGAATTGCAGAAGAAGTCAGAATAAATAAACCATACATTCAACATATCTGGCCGGTAAGACAAAACATACATTCAGAAAACTGAAAAGATAAAACATTTGACCTCCGTCCTTTTGTTTTGGTCGATTATTTGACCTCCATCTTGCTTTCATTCATCACTAATTAACCAATTAATACATTCAACTGTTACAAGAGAAATTTAGCCTAACTTTTTTTTTTGGTCGATTATTTAACCTAACATTTATTAGATGGTACAAAAATTTTGTTACCTAGTTTAATAGATTTGAATCCAACTACTGGAACCCTAACAGTTACAAGTCTTCTTCGTCTGCTATATTGTGAAACTATACCTCGGAAAACAAATAAATGCTCTCTCTCTCCTCTTGGTTGATAGGTTTGAACGCTCGAGTTCAATTTCTCTCTCTCTTTTTTTTTTTATTGGATTGACGTTGTAGTTCAATTTGGTTTTGATTTGGGGATGAAACTCGGAAGATCAGTAGTTAATGAGTCAGGATAGCTGAGAGAGATAAGGGTATTTTTAGAAGTCAAGTAATCTTTGTTAATTTCGGAAAAAAGGCAATAAGAAGTTGAGACATCTGTTATCTTCCCACCTCTCTCACTTTAAAAAAAAAAAAACCCTAACCCTAACCTTATAAATAATACCCCACTAGAACAATAACGAAGATAATAATTGACAGAAGTAAAACCATGATTTGACGAAAAATCGGAACCCTAACCCTATATATAATACCCAACAGGAACAATAGCAAAGAAGATGACCATAATCAAAGTATAGGTTGCTAGAAAAACTTAGTTGACCAGAAATAAAAAAAAAAAAAAAAAAACTTAACACCTTACTGTTATTATTGTTAACAGACATAAGTCCCTTCTGTAATTGGTATAATTTATCTCATAATATTGTTACCCTCCATTTACACCGGTCTATGGGCCCACATAGAATAATCCAATGGCTAATATTTTACGAGAATGATCTCCTTACCACGTAGATCATTCTTAAAATAATTCAAATTACTCTAAAATATTTATTCCTATTTAAATTTTAATTTAAATCATTTATCTTAACTATTAGGTTTAACCAACTATGTATTGCGATCAAAAGTTTTTATAATGATGTGATTTATTATGAGGAAATCATCTTCAGCAAAAATCAACCCTTGAATCATCTCTTTGTGGGGTCTATAGAAAAGCGTAAAAATAATTGGGATATTATTTTAAAAAAATGGGGTTGAATTAAAATTAATGTCCAATCTTTTTTTTTGGACCCCCTTTTAAGTGGAGGGCGTTTTGAGAAAGAGGTTGGGTTGCAAAGAGGCTTGGCCTTAAAGAAGAGTTAAAAGTTATAAAAAAAAAAAAGCTTAGTCGCAATCCCTCTCTCTCTCTCGTCTCCAACTCTCTCACTCTCTGTCATCACCACCCATCGGCCTTGTTCACTCCCCATCCGCCCGTCGACCAATAACCATCGACATAAATTTTCGACCTGAAGCACTAGCAGGTATGTTACTAAATTGTTGTGTTATTTTTCTACCTCTTCCATGGAATTATATACTGAGATCTAACTACTAGCCACGCTTTTAAGTGAGTGGACCTCGAGTTATACCAAAAAAAAAGTGAGTGGGCCTCTAATTCTGTGGAATTAAAAATAAAACAAGCAATCAAATTTGTTGGTTCCTTATGATTTGTTTAGATATGGGATTTTAAGGGATTTTGTAGGGACTAGGGATTTAGTAGAAAAGTAGTTAGAAATCATGTTATAAATCTAACTAGTTTTCCACTAAATCCTTGGTCCCCATAAAATCTCTACTTAAAATCCCTCGTCCAAACAAACCATTATTATTTTTTTTTTGACAACCAAAGGAATTTATTAAATCATAGCAGAAACTCTATCAGAAACAATAGAGTTCAAAATACAAGCAGGATAGCTATCCAACCATAAATGACAATAGTGCTTATTCGTTGCTTCCTTTACAAGAAGGTGAGCAACCGTATTAATAGATCTAGGAATAAAAGGAACTGAAAAATTCAAAAAAGTTGCTAAACACGATTTGCAGTCAGAGACTAAGAAGTCTCCAAAGATAAGAATTTGTAGATTCAGTAAGATATATACTTCACCATCAATTGAGAGTCACCTTCAACAATAATAGACTGGAACTTTAGATCTCTTGCAAGTTCAATACCTTTCAAAAAAGCTTTAGCCTCTGCTTAAATTATTGAAGTACTCGAAATACTAATGGTTTTATAATTGTTACATGTCGACCCAAAATCTGTTAAATTGGTTCTAATACAGTTCGATTCCTGGATTATCCATTGATTCCCTTTTTTTTTAGCTCTAACATCCAACCCTTGGTAACCTAAACTGATCTAAAGAGGTGATGTTCTCGCTCTTGAATCTCGCTCCTGCTCCTGCTCCATCTCTTTGTGGTTCTACTCCGGAAGCTCGTCACAGTTTTGGCCATTTTTTTTAGAATAATGCTAGAAGTACTCTTAGGATGACTCCCAGGATGAGGTGGTAAGACTTGCTTCAAATTTGAAAAAGTAAAAAGCAGCTTTACACAACAGATCTTACCACCTCCTAGGATCCTGGGGGTCATCATGGGAGTACTTCTAACATTATTCTTTTTTTTATTAGACACTCCGACACTCTCAGCTTCCACTTGATCATTTTGTGCTATGGTTACTTACATCCAACCATTTGAAAAAACATTTTTACCAAAATTCGGTCCTTTAATCATTTTTATATGGGTCTCGTGAAATTTGAATCTAACTCGGTCCGAATGCATTACTGTAATAAGAGCATTCACAGCAGTGGTAAGGTAAAAAGTTATTTTTATCTTACCAAAATAGCTATGGAAATGGAGTTGAGTAGTGGTCCAACTTAAAAAAATTTAGAAATCTATAATAAAATAATGAAGGAGGGGCATATTAGGTATCTTTAAAAAAAAACAAATAATTAATGCTAGGCGGTATCCCATTAACCCGCCTGGCATCAGACGCATGTGTTTGTGAGGATTAAAAAAAAATTCAAAAAAAACACAAATTTTAAAAAAAATTGCTGGGCGGGCACCATGCACATCGCCTGACACACACATATATATATATATGGGATGGGCACCTCCCTGCCTGCCCGGCATCAGGCGGGTAGCCTGTGCACCGCTCCGTAAATTTTCTCTAAACTGATTTTCAGAAATCTAAATTTGGCCTTCGAAATCTTTACGTAAGCTAAAACTGGCTTTTAGCTTCCTCCGATGCGCATCTTTTTATAGAAATTTGCCAAATTTTATAACCACTGTGGATGGTCTAACTCTTGTGTATTCATAAGGGTTGCACAATTTACGATATGATATGCAAATTCAAAACAACTGTGGGATCTGGCATTCTGGTCGGGACAAAACTGCTTTTTTCAGGACAATTAGCATTTTTCTGTCCTTAGCATTTTTCTTAAGGAATACATGTGGTTAGAGGTGTCAATTGGGCTGGGCGGCCCAGGCACGGCACGGCCCAGCACAACCACGTGGCAGCCCAGCCCAGCCCAGCCCATTCCATTTCGTGCCTGGGCTGGCACGGCCCATTGGCTGGGCCGTGCTGGGCCGGCCACTTGAGCCCAGCAGCACGAGCACGGCACGGGCACGATTTTGGCCCAGCCCAGCCCAAGCACGGCACACAGCCCAGCACGGCACGGAACCAGCACGAGCCCAGCACGGCACGGCCCAGCACGATGGGCCGGCACGAAGCACGGCACGATTAGAGCCGTTACGTGCCTAACGGTCGGCACGATGGGCCAAAGCACGGCACGGCACGACCCAGGCACGATAACGGCCCAACGTCAGGAAAACGGCTATTTTTGTGTTTTTGACCAAATTACCCCCCTTAACAGCCAAAAAACGGCTATTTTCAGGGGTAATTTGGTCCATACATGGTACCCCACACCCTCTATAAATACTAACACCCCCCCCCCCTATTTTCATCACAAAAATCACAAATCTACTCTTACTTTTCATCATATCTCTCTCAAAATCTCTCTCAAACTCACATCACAACAACAATTCAAGCAAGATCACTCAAAATCAAGGGCCCTCAACTCAAATTCAAGCAAGTTAGTTCAAAATCAAGGGTTCTCATCTCAAAAAAAATTTCTATTCTCAAGTTTCTCCCACATTTAGTTGAGGTATTTATTTTTTTATTTAATTTGTTATATATTATTACATAATTTGATAAATATGGATGCTAACCAATTCTATGAAGTTGATGATTCTAATGCCACACCCCCTCAAGCTTCCAACCAAGGTACCCCAGGTAGTTCTTGTGCCACTTCATCTAAAAGACAAAAAAAATCGGATGTGTGGCAATTTTTTACAGTTAAAGAAGTTCCATTCAAGGGAAAAATTGAAGAGAGAGCAGTATGTAATTTATGTAGTGCAACCTATTCATCTAAGTCAACAGGTGGTACAGGTCACTTAAAAAGACACATAGAAGCATGTGTTCCAAAACATGCTAATACTAATGACCCAACACAAGCCCAGCTCAAGGTAGGTAGTAGTGGATCAATTTCAAATTTTACATATAATCAGAAAAAAATGAGGGAGGGTTTAGCAGTTTATGTAGCTGGGGCTGAGCAACCATTTACTTTTGGGGAAGATCGTAGATTAGAGAGTTGGGTGAAGAATTATCTTCAACCTGGATTTAGTAAAGTTAGTAGAAATACTATTAGAAGTGATACCATGGAGGTTTATAATATGAAAAAACAAATTATAATTAATGAATTAGCTAACCATATTGGTGCAATTTCTTTTACTTCTGATATGTGGACTGGTATTAATAAAATTGGTTATCTTTCTCTTACTGCCCATTATATTAATAGCAATTGGATTTTAGTTAAAAAAATTATTGCCCTCCGCATGGTAGAATATCCTCATAGTGGTCAAAATATATATACATGTATTTTAGGCATTCTTAATGAATATAATGTTGCATTTAAATGTTTTAGTATTAGTTTTGATAATCATAGTGCTAACACTAATGCAATTGAATATTTTAAACGTAGTTTTAAGCCTCCTTATCAAGGACAATTATTTCATGTTAAATGTGCATGCCATATTATTAATTTAATTGTTCAAGATGGAATTAAAATAATTAATAGTGATAAAGATCTTAATTTTATTGATAAAATTAGAGAAGCAATTCTTTTTATTGTTACTTCACCTTCTAGACTTCAAGCATTTAAAAAAATGTGTGAAACTTATAATTTGAAGCCTAGAAAATTTAAAATTGATATACCTATTCGTTGGAACTCAACTTATCTTATGTTGAAATCATGTGAAGGTTATGAAGCAGTAATTATGGATTATTATAATCAACATGGTCACTCAAATTTAGAAATGGTAGATTTTGACAATGCATCTAATTTTTCTAACTTTTTAGAAATTTTTTATAATGCAACAAATGCTTTGTCAGGTGTTTATTATCCTACTACTTGTATTGCTCTTAACCAATTATATAATATTGCAGAAGCTTTTAGAGAATGTAGAACATATGCAATTTATTATAAAGTTTGTGAAAAAATGGAAGAAAAATTTCTAAAATATTGGGAACATATCCCACCTCTTTATTATTTAGCCTCTACAATGGACCCTAGAAAAAAATTAAATGGTACTATGACACTAATTATGGGCATTTGTAATATTTTACACATTGAAATGCATGATACATTTGAAAGTATTATAACTTTGTTAAGTAATTTATATACTTATTATGAAACAAATTTTGGTAATGTACAACGTACAATTATGATGCCACCACCAACCACTAGAACTAGAGATGCTTCTTGGAGATTACTTGCAGATAGTAATCAAATGGCAAGTATAGGTGGTACAACTGTAAAAACAGAACTTCATTCTTATTTGGAAACTCCGGCTCCACATTTTAAATCTGCAGAAGAGGCATATAGTTTTGATATTTTAGAATGGTGGAAAGTACAAGGTCAGACTTACCCAATACTTTCCATCATGGCACGTGATTTACTAACTCCTCCAGTGTCCACAGTAGCATCGGAGTCTGCTTTTAGTGCAAGTGGCAGGGTATTGAACGAGAAAAGGACAAGACTAAATCCAGATATCTTAGATGCTTTGATCTGCTTGAAGGATTGGGACGATTCAGAAAACAGAGAACAAGAAATCTATGATGATTTGGCGGAAGAATTTTCAAATTTAGATGCAGCAACTGATAATGAATAGAATTTAAGTTATATGTAAATTTTTTTTTTTACTATGATGTAAATTTTTTCTTTAAATAACTTATAGAGGTTAGAGTAATGCAAATGATTGATAGTTGAGTGGGTGCCAACCTAGTTGGGATGTGCTCAAACTATAGTGATGCAATTCTCACCTTTTTTATGTAATTTTTGTATTCAATTTAAAATTAATATTAATAAATAAAGTTTATTAGTGGATTTTATTCAACATGGTGTTCTAATTTTAAATTTTTAATATTTTAAATAATTTATTTGAGTTGTTAATGTTAATGTAAATTTTTAAGTTTTAAAATATTTTTATAAATAAAGTTTTTAATAACTAGAAATTTAGTAAATATATTTATATAAGTAATAAATGTCAAATAAAATGAAAAAAACACAAAAATAGGCAAAAAAACATTTTTTACTGATTTCGGCCCATTAAGGCACGATGGGCCAGCCCGTTGGGCGGCCCATTAACATACAAAATTCAAAAAAAAAAAGGGCGGGATTTCAGATGGGCGGCCCATGGCACGCTGGGCTGGCACGGCCCAGCACGAGGCCCAGTCGTGCTGGGCCAGTGGGCCGTGCTGGGCTGACCTAAACTGTGACTTGGCACGGCACGGCCCAGCACGAAACCCTGTCGTGCCGACCGTGCTCCGTGCCGTGCCAGCCCAGCCCACTAGAGGGTCGTGCCGTGCCGGCCCAGCACGGCCCAATTGACACCTCTACATGTGGTTGTGGATGACCTGTACTTTTCGACTCCGCGTTCAGCCACTTCAGGGAATTACTTCTTAAACTTACCCACTAGTATAAATTAGAAGTGGGCATTAATCCAGACAGTAGGTGGGTACTCTAACAGGGCTTGGGTGCCCCGATTAGCAAAAAAAAAAAAAAAACAAAATATGGACAACATGTACTGGGTCAATACCCAATTTAAGGGTCCAACTTGAAGTCAAAACTTTAAACTTAACTCTCTACAAGTACAACCTTCAATTCTTTGTCAGACCTAAAACTTAGCCATCCCTCAGGAAGATGGTCCATGGATCTAACGGTGTCGATCTAACTAGATTTTAATATAAGTTGATGATAATATAAACAACTTTTGATGAGAACCCCTATGTTTTTTCCTCCTAGCCCCCTAACAATTATTTTTTAAATCGATAATAATCCCTGACTCTTCAGTTTTCAGATATAGACCTCTTGACTTTTTTCAATCATCATTGACTAACTGGGAAAAACTTGAGCTGCTTTACATGATCTAAAATGACATAAATGCCCATGATCGATTTTGTGCAGGATAAAAATGGAAGTATCATTAAATGATACATCATACATGGCTCATTTGAAGTCATTTGTACTGGTACTAGTTATATCGTCGTGCCTCCGGCACACATCAAAACTTTGCCCATCCTCCCCACACGCACTTTGCGCTTATGATTTGGATGTCTAAACGTGCTACACACGTTTCTCCTACGCGCGCTTCACGCACACCACACGTGTTAAGGATTAGGTATTCTAGTCATTTAGCTCGTGGAAATTAATTGTCCATTCTCCCCACATGCGCTTCACGCGCGTGGGTTGAATGTCTAAACGCGCTTCGCGCGTACCCACACACGCGTGCACCCACACAAGCGTATTTAGATCTACTCCACGCGACTCCACCACCAAGTGTAAATCAGGTGTAAATAAATAACTATGGCCACGGGACACGTCCGGTATTTCGTAAAAGATAACAAAGTTATTTTGGTCATTTATATAATAAAGTTGTTAACGGGTATAAAGGTATTAAAAAATAAAGTAAGGTTATTTTAGTCATTTACTACCACGGGACACATCCAGTATTTTAGAAGCTTAAGGGCGTTTTTGTCTTTAATAGAAATATGTGTTGTTGTCGTTATAAGAAATAACGTAGTTGTGTATGATACAATTAATTGGTCGAAAGAGGACACAATTGACCCCGTCCTCAATTGTATTATAGATGTAACAGCAAAAAAATAAAACATGTGCAGTGCACGTGATGAATTTCTCCATGATTAAGAGTTGGTTGAGAGCAGATCCAGTCTCTATTTGCATGTGCCTTGTATTTATCCACGTGAATCAATGACTAATTATTTTATAAAATTATTCTCGTTGCTATATAGATCACTTTCGCAAAAAAAATTAGTCATTTCTAAAACTTTTAACTTCATTAGATGTCGATCCGAAAAAAACGATGATAATAAACGATTTATTTTTCAATCAACTTTTGATAGTATTAGATATCTTAGAATAAATTGAATTTTTTGTTAGAATGATCTGTACGGTGAAGAGAACAATCTTACAAAAAAAAAAAAACAATCGTTGGTTCACCTCCATACAGGCCCCACAAGCCAACATAAACATGAGCACATGGAAGACACATGTAAGGCTCTGCTTGGTATGCAGAAAAAATTTATATTCTACACACAGCTATGGTAGTGGTAGTTTGCATAGACAAACAAGGTCATAGGTATCCTAACTAGCAGAGGAATACCATACCAAGCAGCTTTTGATAGGGAATAAGATGTAAATTTTTCCTACATACCAAGCAGGGCCTAAATGGAGATAGAAAATTTGCTCTCGAGTTAGTGCTTATTTAATTTAATTTTACTTATGTTGTGTTTGAATGTAGAATTTCAAAGACCAGGGGAGCTATTAGGATTTTAGTTTTCTTGTACAGTACCATTTGGTTGCCTAAAATCTAGGGATTCTAGTTTCCCATAGAGATCAAAATTCCATCAAATTTCTCATATGGAATACAAAATCCCTCTATGATTTCCTAATATTTTAGAGTATAAATTTATACAAAAATTAAAGTAACTAGAACGTGAAGCAGGGGCGCCCATACAATCAATTAAAAAAATGACTCAAGTTAAAAAAAGAACATTGATGCATGATTCGAAACATCCCTCTATGATTTCCTAATATTTTAGAGTATAAATTTATACAAAAAATAAAGTAACTAGAACATGAAGCAAGGGCGTCCATACAATCAATTGAAAAATGACTCAAGTTAAAAAAGAACACTGATGCATGATTCAAAGCAAGAGCACGACGTTCCAAAGCGGTAGCATTATTGCATTACAACGGCTTTAGTTACTAAGAAATTGATAATCAAAGCAACTTTTAAATTCTGAGAGTAAAATGAATCCTGTTTTACGTGGAATTGAACTCATATTTTTATTTTATTTTTTTAATCATAGATCATGATGTCCACGTGTGACTATTTTGTCATGTAGGTCAAGTAAGAGGCAGCCAGGACCAATGGAACATCCATTGGTTATTAGGTCCCACAAAGAGTGCACCAATGGAGACCCATAAAACGGCTGTCCAAGTGCATCATAATAACACCAATCTCAGTCTTTAGACTTCCCCCCTCCACTACTAACTAGTCTGCAAGGTGTCGTCCCCTTCAGTAGTTAAAGTACCCTGACAGAGAGTGTTATGAGACATAGAATCCGTACTTGTTGGCCTCAGGAATTGAATTGAATTGGCCATAATTGAGACCTCTCAAAAAACCCTAGACGGCTAGACTCCATTTGGAGACCAAAAATCTTGGGCACCCACATGGTCTTGACCCTTCGACGATGCAAGAACCTAACCCTGTTAAAGACCATTCTTTTACGAGTTTTGCTAGAATAACACCAAAATTTGACACCAAATATTACATCTGCTTTTTAAAAGTGGTATGAGGGGCTGAAATGGAATTAATGCTTTTTCATGATTGGTTTTCAATCAATAAAATAAGCAGATGTAATCTTTGGTGTCAAAATTTGGTGTCCTTGTAGTATTGCTCTTCTTTTACTTACCCTAGCCATGAAATGGACCCTGTCTTAATCAAAGGTCCTGTTTTTGGTAAGTCTGGGCTCTGGATCCTGCAAATAGGCCCAAATTAAGTATTGGAGTTGTTAAATACATCCTGAATTCCATTCAGACCCCTCGTGTTTTTACTTTGTCAAAAAGTTGGGGGAAGTTGAGGGAAAATGAATTAAGGGCGATTTGATTTTTTTTGTAGGGAGGACCTCAAAATAATAGGTCATTCTCATATAAAAAAAATAAAAATCAACTGTATAATCATCTTCATGCGTGCCACCGTGTAGCATGTAAATGTAAATAAAAGCTATGCATTCAATACCTCCAATGAAGAAAATGTGAGATATACCCTAGGGGGAACCAGATCCGGGTCTAACTAAAGAATAGAAGTCGGACCTAGGTCCATACTAACATGAGTGTTAGAGCATCCACAGTGATGTAGGGTAAAAAGCTATTTTACCTTACTATTATTTAGCTTACGAGAAACTCATGCACAGTGGTAGTTTTTTAAAAAAATTTGAGAAATTAATAAAAAACTAATTTAAAGGATATAATCGTAATTTAAAAAAAGTAAAAAAAATTAAAAAAAAATAAAATATATCAGGCGTGGTTTAAGAACCACGCCTGATGCTAGGCGTGGAGCCTCCTCCACGCCTAGCAATTTTTTTTTTTTTTAAAATGGTTTTTTTTTTTTGTAAAAACTAAAAAGATGCCCCCACTAAACCCCAATCACATAGGGCCCACACGGAAAGGATCTAAAGGCTGATTTTTTTGTAAAAATGATCTCCTTACCTTATACTTCATCATACCCGAAAATCATCCAATTCTAAAATTTCTAACCTCATCAAAAGTTAGTTACATATTTGTACTAAAATTAAAGCTTAAAAAACATAAATTTTTTTAAGATTTTGATGAGATGATTTGAGAGGGTTAGAAGTTTTAGAATGTGTTGATTTTGACATATGATGATCTACACGGTGAGGAGATCATTGTCACCACAAATCAACCCTTAGATCAGCCTTCTCTATGTAGTAATAAAAAAAAGCCATACGTGGGATTGAAATTGATTTAATATATATATATATATATAAGAATTAGTGGGACGTGGGGCTTGCACCACGCCTGGTGCTGGGCGTGGTGCTACCACCACGCTTGGCATGGGCCGTGGGGCTATCTCCACGCCCCATGTAATTTTTAAAAGCAAAAAAATACGGGACGTGCTCTTACCTCTACGCCCCATTGGACGCAGTGTCAGTTCTACGCCCCGTAAATATATCTGGAGACTTGTTTCCAGAAGGCCAATTTTAGCCTATCTCCGAGTCTCGTAGGCTAAAATTCTTATTTTAGCCTACCCACTGTGCAAGTGAGATAAGGTAAAATCCAAATTTACCTTACCACTGTGGATGCTCTTACTAGTAAGGTTCCACTCATGTAATGGGTAGTATCCGGTTGCGGATCCAGGATTTTTCATGTAATAGGTCAATGTTGACCAAGTCAATTGAGATAGATTCTTAAGGAATTTTTTAATAAAAATACTTTAATCAAAATTAGACCCATAAATTAATGAGTTTCGATGTATGCAAAATAAAACTAAAAATATCAAACAATTAATTTCAACCTTTAAGATGAAATCCAAAGTTCCTTTATTAAAATGAAATCCAAAAATTGGTTTCAAAATTTTTAGAAAGAGATAAAGGGAGAGAGAGACTAACTAACTATCCTATTTTTTGTTCATTGGTTGATGGAGGCTTGAAAAGAAAGAAAAAGATAAGAGGGAAAAAAAACTCGGGTTTGGAAGGAAAATCGGTCTTTAGTTATTTGTTTATTCACAATATTGGGCTGAAAGCCCTCCTTTTATACCAGTTTCAAGTAGAGGACAATCAATTTTTGTTTTATAAGTCTAATCCCTACTTTTTAACGTTTTATAAGGAAAGGAGTTAATTCCTTTTTTTATTTTAAAACTCTAAAATTTTGGTACCTAAACTACCCTTCTCTTTGCTAACCACGTATATTTCTAACTGTTTTTGCTTGTATTGACCGATGACGTGGCAGAGAGAGAAAATAAGTTTTTTTAAAATTAAAAATGCTATAACTTTTAATCTACAAATTAGATATTTGCCAAATTTATATTTTTGGAAAGCATTTTTCAAGATCTTTAAAATGAGACCAGACAACAATACTAAATTCAAAAAAAAAAAAATTTCCGTAATTAGACTATGAAAACCCATAACTGCTTGTATAATAAAAACGGTTATGCAAACTATAGATTGCATAGTAAAAAACGATGCAAATTATAATTTGCATCAGCTATTTTAAGTAGTTTTGAGCATATGCACTTCTCTAAGTCTCTATGCAACCAGATTGAATAAGAAAAAAGCTAAAAAATTACATTTTAGACAATGCAAACTATAGATTGCATAGTAAAAAACGATGCAAATTGTAATTTGCATCAGCTATTTTAAACACTTTTGAGCATCTACACTTCTTTAAGTCTCTATGCAACTAGATTGAATAAGAAAAAAGTTAAAAAAATTACATTTTAAACAATGCAAACTATAATTTGCATAGTAAAAAACGATGCAAATTGTAATTTGCATCAGCTATTTTAAATACTTTTGAGCATCTACACTTCTCTAAGTCTCTATGCAACTAGATTGAATAAGAAAAAAGTTAAAAAACTTACATTTTAAACAATGCAAACTATAATTTGCATAGTAAAAAACGATGCAAATTGTAATTTGCATCAGCTATTTTAAGTAGTTTTGAGCATATGCACTTCTCTAAGTCTCTATGCAACTAGATTGAATAAGAAAAAAGCTAAAAAGTTACATTTTAAACAATGCAAACTATAATTTGCATAGTAAAAAACGAATTTGCATCAGCTATTTTAAATACTTTTGTTTAAAATTATATTTTAAACAATGCAAACTATAATTTGCATTGTTTTTAAGCTTGGTAAATAGGTTTTTTCTGGATTTTTTTTTTTTTAATTTGGTATTCATGTGTGATCTTGTTTTAAAGATCTTGAAAAATGCTTTCCAACGATATAAATTTTGTTCAAATCCGATTTATATTTTGAAAGTTATGGTCATTTTTATGTTAAAATTCATTAATTGGGATTTGCTAACGTGCTCCGTCATTATTCAACAGATGGGTTTTTCGTCTTTTTATATCGCGCTAACGTGTGCCGAGGACTGTCCTTACATGAAAAAAAAGCATGTCCTCTACTTCAATTTTTTTCCAATGCAAGGGCATCCTACTCATTTTCCGTTGTTTATTTGGGTGAGTGGGTCAATTGTTTACAAAAAAAGAATAGTTAGGATCTGCATACATCTTTTATTAATGCAATCAATTTACAATGGGGATTGTGGGGCACACATAGAGAAGATCTAAATTTAGATTTTGGGGAGGATATTATCCTCATCATGTAGATCATGTACTGTTATTTGCAATCAACAGATGATGGGGTTAGAAGTTTTAAAATAAGCCGATTTTGAGTAAGGATAATCTACATGGTCAGGATAACATCATCACCCACAATCAACTTTTAGATTATCTTAATCTAGTCCCTCACAAATGATAACATAATTTTATTTTTTTTTTAAGAAAAAATCACAGGTGGTCAAACAATTAAAAGATAAGCACACTTTAATAATATGATTTATTGGGGGTGAGCAACTAATAAAGTAGGGGTGTGCAATAGTTAAAATTTAATAACCTTTAAACAAAAACTTGAAAACAGGTCCGCCACTGATCATCATCATAGAGGTTTACCTTGAGGAACCTGCTTTTCTTTTATTTTCCACCAGATTTTCAGACAGAACCATGCCAGCATTTAAATGTTGGGTTCAACTTTAACAGCCACTGTGGACGATTTACCGACCAAAAAGAAAAACCCACTCTGGACGATTTCGCATGAGCCACACATTCTAACTAAAGCAGTTAATGACTCATGAAATTTCCTAGCAGCAACAGAACCGATGAATCCCCTAAATATCCCTTATGACTAGAGGTGTTAAGTGGTGCATGGCACGACACAGGCACAGTACAGCTAAGAGGAAGCACGGTACGGCACATCCTAACCTATAACCGGCACGACCACATGCACCATGCCATGCTGAGTCAAAGTGCGTGACCCAATAGCATGAGCACGGCACGGCACGAGCACAATTATGACACGGTATGACACGAGCATGGCACGTAGCACAACACGGATCATTGGCACGATATGGCACAGGCATAGTACACGACACTTGTATGGCACGTTTATGGCATGGTTTGGGGCGGTTATGGCACAATTATAGCCATTATCATGCCCAATAATTGGCACAGCACGCGTATGGCACGATTATGGCAAATACGGTCAAATTTTAAATTTTTTGGTGATTTGACAAAAATACCCCATGCAACAGCCAAAAATGACTAAATTTAAGGGTATTTTGGTCATGTGCAGACCCCCACCCCGTTTATCTACAAATATTAACCCCCTAAACCCTATTTCCCTCACAAAAATTCAAAACTTCTCTCTTACATCTCTTTAATTCTCAAAATTCTCTTCTCTAACTCAATCAAAAACACAAAATCAAAGGTTATTAAGTAGTTGAAAATATTCAAAAAATCAAGGTGTTCAATTCAAAATCAAGATCTCAACTCTCAAGTCTTTTCAATTCTCAAGCAAATTTAGTTCATTATGGATCACCACTCATCTTCTCATTTACACGATGATGTTGAGTCTAATGTCACTCCACATTTTGGATGCTTTAATTTACGTGAAGGATCGCGATGACTCAAATAACATGACACAAGAAATTGTAGATGGTTTAGCTAAAGATTTTGCTAATTTAGATGCAAATTAAAAATTAATTTAAATTATAGAAAGAAACAAGCCTTGTAAAAAAAAATTTCTTTTCATTTTTCATATATTGTAACTTTAACTTCGAATAAAGGTTTCAGTAATGCAAATGATTGATAGTTGAGTGGGTGGCAACCTAGTTGGGATGTACTCAAACTCTAGTAATGCAATTCTCACATTTGCAAAATAGCAAATGATGTACACATTTAATTATTTTAATAAAAGTTGGTTAGTTGAGAATTTCACATTTGATTTTTAGTTTTCATAATTTTGATGGGCACAACACAATGACACTTGGGCACCTGGCACCTGGCACGACACCATGGACATAGCACATTGGCACGACACTTGGACATGGCACTATGCCAAGGCACGGCACATCAGTTGGCACATTGGCACCTGGTTCGAACAGCATCACATGCTCCAAATGGTTTGAACCAAGGTAGGCATGGGTTGGGCATGGTTTGGGCACAATTTGAGCATGGTTTGGGGCACGACATGCTGGCCGTGCCATGCTAAGTCATCAGTGCAAATGGCAAGCACAGCACGACCCGATTAGCATGTCTACTTATGACCCCTGAAGTCCTGATCATATAGAATTAAACCCACAAAAAAAGGACATAATATAATGCTGGCAAGTATACAAATCCAAACAGGGAATAAGATTGACTCATCTCATAGTGAAAAAAATGATATTAACCTTCTCATTTTCTGTCTTTTCTTTTTTCTTTTCCATCTTCCAAATTCTACCCGTAGGTCTCTGTTTTCACTATCAACTCTATAATTACATTTACAGCTCTCTTCAAAATTGAAAATAAAATAGAAAATCACCTGGGTACACGGGTGACAATGTAATGCCCTTTCTCCAGGTCGTATACTGTCTTCAATTGCGGTTTCCGCCATTTTGATACATAAAATGCTGCAAGAACTGCAAATAAGAGAACAGCAAACAAAGAGAAGTAGGTGACTGAATCATTCCCAATGATACCGCCTAGGCTTTCTGGTTCCGATTCACTTTGGGGATCCACTACAGATTGGTAAATGAAAGCTCCTAATGTCCAATCAAGGGGGATGCTTCCAGCCTGATTTGCGAATCCTATCCTGCAAAGTGTCATTTTTAATTATTACTGATAATCTAACAGGGCATGGAAAGCAGCAATGTTGGTCCAAGTTTCTAGTAAGATTTTTCATTTTCTTGGATCCAACCAATGACTAAAACTTAAGTAAATAGCAAATTGCAAGAGATAGAGCTGAAAGATGATCAGTCAATATAAACAAGATACATAAATTTAAACATAAGGCAAATTAAGACCCTAACAATTTAAAACACAACGTCTAAGCCATACATGAAGTAATCTAAATTGACAATACAGACCACACATTAGAGGATACGATTATAAAATATAAAATTAAACAATAGGGGAAAGACTTCATGAAGTACGCATGCTGGAAATCACTTCCTAATATCTGAAAGGAGGTAAGAGGAACAACCTATTGCTGGAGTTGATTTCAAACCAAGTGGCAATAAATTTCTCTGAGTTTGACCCTTCATGAAAAATGAGATTTTGTCTGATTTTAATGGCACTAGTGCGACCCCCAATATAATCGGTGGCAAAAAATCGAATGGCCATCTCCAGAATGGTCCATGTAACTAGATAATTTCAAGTTATCTGCTTAACTAATACATATAATGTTTTTATATTCTTCAAGAGAGAATGAGTTCTACAAAAAATAAAATAGAAGCAGGTTCTGGGATCAGGACTTCATATCGCCAGCCCAATTGGCAACAAATCAATCACAAGCCACCAGGGAGGGATTAACAAGGAAAATATTATGTAATTATACTGAGGTACCTTAAACCAATTACTCATGAAAATAAAGCCAAAAGTTTCTACATTCTATTTGACTGTCGCATAGAATATGCATTCCCAAGAATCCAATGAGAGAGCAAAAGACGTCATAAGTTTACTCTACCATCAAAGAGAAGTGTACCTCTTATCATTCATAGGGATTCCAAGACCATCGTGCAACAGCGCAACAATGTATGCAGAAGAGAAACAGTATCTCAACAAATCCAACTCATCAATTCCCTGGTGTTCGTCTTTCAGTTTCTCCCAGTCATCTTCACAGTAGTGCCGTCCAGCAGCCTCCAACTCTGCCATAGAAGCCTTAGGGACCAGACCAAAAAACTGTAAAAGATTCAAGAAAACAACCACCGAGTTGAAGGACTTGACACACAAAACCTCAGACACCCTCACGCACACACGCAGAACAAGGTAAAAGAATTGGGAAGTTATTATATACTCCCCCATTCTTTCTTTACACAAACTCCTTTTGTCGATCATCATTATCAGGTGCTTACCAATCAGAAAAGGAAAAATGAAAGTGCCAGCAGCACTATCCCATTAGCATGAACAGCATATGTATCGTTCCAACCATTCAATTGGTCAGCCAATTCCTGGATGAGCTACTGTAAAAGTAAAATATTACAATCCTATGGTTTCTTCTACTTTTCTTTTTTCCTTTTTGCCCAACACTTTTATGAAAAATATCTAAATCCTTTGCTTTTTTTTTTTTTTTGACAAGCAATCTAAATCCATTTTTCAGCCATCAAAGATCAGCTAAGGTATAAAGGTAATGTTATAGAATTGGCTGAGATCAGAAAGTCATTTCGCTCACAGCACCCTCAAGGGTGATGGCCTGTGACTAGAACGGTCCAAGCCAAGTTATGTAAATAAGATTTGGATTTTATAATAGACCATTAGGATAAGTCAACAAGTCTCCACATTAAATTTTTAACAAGGAAAAAGAATCCCAACTAGTGCTGCGTACAAACCTCTGAAGTATAAAACAATTTGTCTGGGTGAACAGGATTGCCTCGCAATTCAGGCAAGAACGATGACACTATTTTACAAGGAGGATGCAAGCATTTATCTGCATAAACATATGAAGAAAATAATCAGGACTCTAGAATTTCTTTCTGAGTTGGGTTTTCAACAAGTTAAACATTTTCCTGGTCAAAATAGGTTTCCCCACTAACAGGAAAACAATTTCCTAAAAAATTTTAAAAAATCACAAAAAAAGAAGTAATAATAACAATAATAAGATGCATGTACATATGACTAGTTTATCCATTAAATGCTTTGCAGATAAGATCTCAACTTCCAGCCACTATGTGTTTTTTCCCATGATTCCCTCCTCTTTAAAAGGTATGAAGAGTTGCTTAGTATTATCACTTTTTTTAGATTCTGTCTGTAGATTAGCAGTTATTCATAAGTAATATGGAATCACTTTTCTATTTACCATATAAGAAAAGGAGTAGGAAGCTAAAACGGCTAAAATGTAGGAAAATATCAGGACAATAATTAGATGGAAAACAAAAAGTGAAGGGTGAAGGGCACAACCTCTGCCCTCTGGCGATCAAAAGAAAATAATATATAAGAACGTAGGAAAGGAACAACATGATTAATTTGTGCTGAAGATTCCAGTTAAGTTGCTTTAAACTTTGGAGATTAATGATGCTAAATAGGCAATTTTATGAGGCTCCCCATGGCGAGATTTGTGGGTGCATTTGTGTGTCGATGTGTGCTTGAGTGAGATCAGCTTTGGTCCTTTCGCCCAATCCTAGGAAGAACAAGACTCTTTGGTTCACTAGTTTCGCCAAAACAATTGCAGTTAAGTTGCTACACTTGCGGAGGTTAATATTGCTAGAGAGGCGATTCCATAACATTTCTTCTGGTGCAATTTTTGGGTGCATTTGGGTGTCTGTACGTGTGAGTGAGCACGTGAGATAAGCATTGTGCCTTTTGCCCAATCTTAGCAGCTTGGGATGCAAGAGGGAATCTGTTTTCAGGAGCTCGGCCTAACAATTGCATTTTCTTTTTACTGGTTAGTAGTTATGACCTTCTGGTAATACTTAAATGAAAAAGAAACAAGGAGGTTGCATCTAAACTGGTGGTGTTTGTTTTTTCTTTTGTGCATCTGAATCTGATTCATGGGAATCTTCAAGCTTAGGAATTTTAATTGAACCCATTTTCATTGTACATCAAGTCAGACCTTCATTTCAATTTTAGATTAATTTTTTACCTGACTACTCACTTTGAAAATCCGACTCTACCAAGAGTTCACATTCAAACACCTCAGACTGAAAGTAACAAGACTCTAAAACAGAATAATTGAACCATTGGGATGTGACCTTATAGGGCTGAATGTAGGTGAACTCAGATAGCAATATAGCATACATATTTTGAGCCTGCAAACAATGTACAGACTAGGCCAAAAAGGCTTGTTGGCCTGGTCAAGTGGTCCAGCTGGGACTCAGACAAATTCTTTCTGTGACAGAAACTCTGGAATATAACTTAAGTAAATCTTTTTAGAGTTCTGGACATCTAGAAGATTCAGGCTAAGAAAAATTGAAAGCTCTGGTGCGTTCGTGCATGCATGCACATTTTTATTGAATCCTTGGATGGGCCACTTATTGAGTTCATTGTTAATTAGCCGTTAATAGAAAAAAAAATATTGTAGAAGGAAATAGAACTAAGCTTTTAATTAACTAAAACAACCTATCTATTATAATATACTATAGGAGAAGCCTTGGGTTAACAAAACCCTCTCTCTTAGGTGTGGGTTAAAAAAACCTACATTATAAACATAATATACTATAGGAGAAGCCTTGGGTTAACAAAACCCTCTCTCTTAGGTGTGGGTTAAAAGAACCTACATTATAAACATATGGCCCAATCTATTATCTACGATTGGGTTAACAAAACCCTCTCTCTTAAGTGTGGGTTAAAAAAACCTACATTATAAACATATGACACAATCTAAAACAACTAAATTTTCTAATTATCTAATAAAAAAATTAAAATTTTTTTTTTAAAAGAAGCCCCCGTGCCTTGCACGGGATATGGGGGCTAGTAACTCATAAAAGAGAAGGACGAGAAATGTTACCAGTTCCTTTCTGTAACAATGCCACAGCTTTAGATCTGCATGCAGAAAAGTTGCCTACTGAGTCGGGTGCCAGAAATTCCATAGCACTTGCATTCAATGCAACAGCAGGACTCAAAGTTTGGCGATATCCTTTAGGAATGCATGGACTTACAATTCCCTTAAGAGAACCCGAAGCTGCATATTTAGCAAATAGGCTTTACAGTTGTGCATAGTCGTTCATGTTTTGCATGAATATCTCATTGGATGGAAATAAGATTACAATTGCATGGAGACAATGTTAATTGCATGTTCTAAGCTTTCACACTTGATATAAGACCATGAGATGTTTGAAACCTTACCCTTGATAAATCACTAGTAAAAATGCATGTAGATAAAGCTCTCAAACTTAAAACAAGTCCACATTCAAACCTACACAATTTTTGTTAGCATAATAATACTTGGATCAGAATCTTGTGTGCACAACTTCCATCCATCTCATCTATACTATACACAAGGCACAGATGCAGAGACTAGTTGAACATACCATTCAATTGCTCTTGCCTAAAAACATACCCATCCTAAAGCTGACATAATTAAGTGATTCCTGGATCAATTTTCATTTTCTTTTCAAGCATTAACCTTTTGGAAAAATGAAATAGATTGTACTGTCAGGTACTTCAAGATTCAAATACAGTAGCTTGTAATGCAGGAAATCCAACATTGGACCTGTAAATGGTGAATCATGACCCCTCAAATCTGTGCCAAATCAATCCATTCTAATGGTGGATTAGGTTGAAATAGGATTGTGAAACCCTAAACCAAGTACGTATTTGGAAGTTCCCAAAGCATTGGAGGAGATCTAGAAACTTGTTTCTATTTGCATGATTCCAATTAATCCAACAGCAGACGTATCAACATGACCCAGAAATGTGCCCAACTGTCAAAACAATGTCTGCAAAAACCTATCAAATCATCGTTGTGCTCTAAACTATCACTGAGCCTCCAAGCAGGCAAGCCTTCCAACAGAAATAAAATATTCCTCTAATAAGCATCCTTCTCACACAGTGCTCAAAAACTCTAAACACCATCCTACCTACTTGGTTACTCGCACTTCAATTTTCCTACTGAAGGAGGTAACCCTCTGACCATAAGAGAAATTTTTCAATATATGCCTTCAGATTTCTTCAATGACACCATCTTAGTAGATCACGATTTAAATTCTTTTGAGTCCAAAATTCTTAAATCCACAATTCCCACCTCCAAGTATTTAAACAAACTGAAAAGAAGAAGCTTCGAACTTTCCAAGAGATAAGCCCCGAGGAAAAAGTAGAAGCATGCAACGATGAACTAAAATAAAAGCATACAACTGAATAACCCATTGAATTCAAAAAATGCTAAAAGAAACACAGCAACCACCCTCTTATAACAGAGCACGTCGGAAAAGATGCCCACCATTTCTGTATCCAACTTGCAAATAGCACACCTATTAGGTACGGGAAAACCCCTAATGATCACAGAGAGAAGTAACAACATCCTTTTAAGTTATATCCAACAGACTGGAAGCAATGATGGTGATACCATGTGGATGCAGTATGAGTGAACACAAATATGGTGGTCCATCAGTAAAAAGTTGTAATTATAACATCAGAATTCACAAATGCCCTGTACATATAATTCTTCCTTAAGATTGCTTTACAAGAGGAATAAGAGTAGGAATGCAACATAGAGATGAAAGAACTGACAACCAAAGCATTAATAACTAACTGTTCGCCAAGGCAGTTATCAGTGCCATTTGTTGTAGCGACTCTAAGAAACTAGGTAACATCCCATGCATGTAAAGAAAAGCCAAATAACAATAGCTCAATTATCAGTAAAAATCAACAATCTATGCTAGTGCATTCTGAAATATCAACTTAAAAGACTTACATGAAGTCAAAACATTAGAATTATGCAGTGATTTCCAAGCGGTATCCTGCACAAGAACAAAGGTCACATAGCATATGTTTAGGCCCTTCAACACAACAATTGTTCATTAGAACAGGGATGATGATTTACAAGCATAAACAGTACAGGAGTTGAATGACTTAGTAAGAGTTCTAGTTCTGATCATGATCCGCATGGAAACTTCCATCTCTCTGAAGCTATCCAACTTACTAAAGAAGAAAAAACAAACTGTAAATCTACTTGTACAGTCAAGTATTTAGAGGCTTTGAAGCAAGCCTATCTAACTTTGTTATTCCGTTAGCAACGACAAAATTATTTATGTTATACAACAACACGAATCTGTTATCAAGCAAAATATCTAAAATCAACTCCAATTATAGACATTACGCATTAAAATTACTGTTAAGAAATATATCTGCCTATGGAGATGAAGATTGAAGATTGATCTTTCCATAGTCTGAATCTAGCTATTAAAATATTGTACATTTGTGGACCATTGGTTGTAAACTTGCTTCATAGAAGTGCAGGAAACCAGCTGCAGCAGCAGAGTCCACTACAAAATTTGAGTACCACGAGATGGAACATCGCATGTATGAGTTGTCAAGCTGTTACTTCTCATGGATATCCTGTGACCTTTAAGATCAAGTTATCTATGAAGCTCTATCATGAAAATCCATACCTATTACTGTCGGGCAACCTATGGAGCTCTACTGTGATCAACAAATTGTTGCATTAGAAATAACGGTTCAATCGCTTTGTTAGAGATAAAAGTCGTGGGCAGACCATCTTCTATGAGAAGTGAATAAGTATCCAAACCCTAATTTATTATATATGCTAATACAAGTTTCCTTCCACCTCATTTAGGTTTAGATTCCTTACTTGATACTTTTCACACTCTAATCCAAGACTCCAAGTTCTCTTCCTCCTACTTTATGCATCCAAAAAGTGGAACCATCGTTCTGGGTTACCAAACAGCAACCCAAAAATGACACGTGGCAAGTCTGGGTGCATGACATGGCATCAATATGAACATGTGATGTGTTTAGGATGACATAAGCAACATATTTGCCATGTTTTTTTATCTGAAGTTCAATTCTTTCCTACCTATTAACTACCTCTACCACTATCCAAGTGCACACAATTAAAATCTCGTAATCGTTTGAATTATTTTACTGTGCAATCCAAATGTCAACGTACTCACAAAGTGAGATTTCTAAAGCGACACCAAAACAAAATGAAGTAAAATGATTCTACAATCATTATCTTCTACCACTTTCGAAAAGCACCCTAAGACTTTGAGAGAATGTATTTGAAGAAAAGTTACTGTAGCTAATAAAATGACTAGTTGATTTCATTCCATCTACACTTTCATTCTCTTGATTAAGCAGTTGATTCCATTCTATATGCTCTAGTTTCACATAACAATCACAGCAAAATTAGACACATCCAATGAACCAAAAGAAATTGTCATTAAATAATTTATTCAATAGATGTACTGGTGCTAGATATCAAGAGAACGAAAATCATATGAAAGTAAAAGCCAAATGGTTAACAATTTACAAGTGAATCACCTGACCAAGATGAATTGTAGATTGGGCATAAAGATTGTAGGTAACTCCAGCTAGTTTGATCATTCGTGAAAATTCCAATGGAGGTGGCGCTCGCAAAGCAAATGTAACCTACATAAGAAGCAAACAGAATCGTACTTCTCAATGAATAACAAAATTCAGGAAGAATTAAGACGGCACTCAGAATATAGAAACTGGCATTTGATTTCAATGTATTTCTTGCTTCTTGTCATGCCTAGTTAAGTGAATTTTGAAATTAAATTACAAACATAATTGGACTCTTCATTTTTCTAGTGAAACAAGTGAACTTCCTGTCTAGACAAAAAAAAAAAAAAAAAAATTTGTATAATTGTTCATTATATCAAGTTCCAAGGTCCATTCGTAACCAAAAAAAAAAAATGAAAAAGAAAGATGTAAGATCTAGTGAGATCAACCAGAAAATAGGCCACAAAGAGGATTCACCAACTTAGTTTCACGTCACAGATATTGGATGGTTCTTGCTTTGAACAATTACAAACCAATCACTACAGGTTTTCTAACAAAATCAATGCATATTGTTGTCATACGAGATTCAGCTAATTCATTCATAAAAGCTCTGATCCTATTATCCTAAAGTAACCTAACAGAGTGTTAACATGGCTCTGATTAGTGAGTTGTCAGCTTATTACTGTACGATAAATATCACTTTGGATCAGCGATCCAAGTTGCATCAGGCAAACACTGGTCGTTGCTCTTCCAACTGGTTCTTGGATGTAAACTGTGGTCCATTGGGATAGTTTCACAAGCAATCCAGACACTTCAGGTTAACCCAAACATGTCTAAGAACCAAGTAGTTGCACACTACAAGAAAAGTCCCGAAAAGATTACATTTTTTTTTCCTGGATAAGGTCCAGAATCTCCAGATTGAATTTCTAATGTTATGGTTGCATTTGCAGCTTGTCTACCATATAAACTACATGCTCCTACCAAAAGAATTAATTTAAACAAAAAAAAATCCACAGACAAAAAGGTTACTTGAGGAGAATGATGATAGTTTATATAAGGAAAGATGTTAAAAGAGAATGAACAAGACCTGTACAGAAGGCCCACCAAGTTCAATTATCCCTGTGGTTTCCTGAGGATCACCTCCTAAGGTTCCAAGAGCATAGTTTGCAGCCACCCAAGCATAAACACCTTCATCTTGACCTGAATCAAGATCCCATAATCAGGAACAGTATAGAGATATTTTTTAGCACTTAACTTTTTCCCCGATTCCATTGTTCAAAAAAGGATTCGCAGAGAAGAGAGACACTTTTACCCATTTGTTATTTGTTAGTAGAATTCGTGGAATACGATTGAAGTGTCTCAGAGGGGTTGTATTTAAAAAAGTATCTAAAAGGTGAAATTTAGATATTTGCACCCTGTCGAAGTAAGGAACCATGCCATATATGTTTGGAACAGATTCCATTTCGAGAGATTTGAAAAAGCACTATCTCATTGAAGGGTTCTATAATTTAGAGTGTGACTGGATGAGTAATCAGTAAATATTATTAACCTAAATTTGGATTATTAACATCTTCGGAATCAATGAAGGGATTAGAATGTCATTGGAAGATTTAATAAGAACAAAAGTGGTAGGTGCGAACCAGTTACATTTGTAGGCACCATTAATGCCCTTAGAACATGAAACTGATTAAAGAGCATTTTAAAAAAAAAAAAAAAAAAGTAGTTTAAGGTTCATGAATATGTGAAAGAGAAAAAGAAATAGAACCCATATAGTCGAGCCGAACTTGCCACTTTGAAAAGGATTAAGTTTGTAATCAGTAGCCATATCAATACCCATCTCAGTTGCCAATTATCAAAACTCAGAAGCCTAACTTTACAGTTAATAATGTTTGTTCTGACAGAGTTCCGTCTCATTTAAACAGCTCATTGCGTTAGTTCACAGGGAGTTGTTAAGGATGGGATTTGAGTACTGTTCTTAGAAAATTACAACAAGACTCTGAATTACTTTTCACAGAGAAATAGAATAACACGAACCTGTTAAAATAGATGCCCACTCGTTTTTAAAGAGAAAACCAGAAGATCTCAAAACCCGCCGGCACGATTCCAATATCGCTTTACTCGCATCCAAACCAACTCCCCGAAGCCCTTCTGATGCCATCAACCACACCTTCGTATCCTTCCACTCTGCCTTCGGAACCTTTTTTTTAGCAAATCCCAACAGACGCGAAATTGAACTCCCAGCATTATCAGGATCATCCGCGAATTCGACCAATGCCGGCCTAACCTTCAAAGACTTCGAACCCTTCCCATCAAACCCAACAAATGGAATTCTCCCTTCATTGAGGAACTCAAATACATGAATTCTCGAACCAGTATTACCAGCATCGATAATGATTCCAAATCCTTTAGGTTTTGATTCATCAAATTTCGATGACTGGTGGATTCCTTTAGCGATTGCGAATAAATAGAAGAGAAATGGAACGATTAAGAGTGCTGCACCAAGAGTCCACCATTTCTCACGAGATTGAGATGAAGAGATCTGTGAAGGTTTTGGGAAAGGAGAGAAGGAATGCATTCGAGGGTGAAGTTGTGTTCTGTGAGGAGGAATGTATGCATTGGAAACCCTAGATTGAAGGTTAGAGAAATCCATGGAAACGAAGAAGATGAGAAGTTGATGAAGAACATGTGGAGTGTGAGTTACCTGGATCGAAAATTTTTGTTACACATTTCAAGACTTTGTTCGATCCAAGACCTGAAAATCTCAATCAGATTCTGAAGTTTTATTTCCATTGAGGTTTGAACACACACTCTCTTTCTCTCACTTCTTTCTCTCTCTAAAAACAGAGCCGGACCGGGGTGGTTCAACGCCAGAGAGTTCAACGGTCCAGAGTTTGAAGATTCTTTAATAAACCGTTCAGGTGCTCTTCTCGTAAAAGGTTAACAGTGACGTTGACTCACACACCGTTGATTGTTTTCTTTCTCGAGATTTATGCAATTACAACGATAGGGTTGCTAAAGGCGCCTTCGTTTTGGAGGAGACGCTATAGGAGCCAACACCGTGTTTAACAAAGTTGACTATGTCTTCAACCTCCATTTTTTTTGTTCTTTTGTTTTTCCTTTTGCTAAAAAACCATCAATTGCATGTAAATTACGACGAGATAGGATAGAATGGATAGTCGACCAATAGTGATCCGTTTAACATCAATCAAACTATATTATTGTAGATACTATGGACTCTGGACCTCTGGTAGCGAGTTGATTTTTTCTTTCTTATTTTTTTTTCTAATGAAAAACAACATAACTAGTTCCCTTACATCGATGCCAACTACCTTGACTATAGAAGGTAATTGTGTTTTCGGAGCCAAACCACAACATAAACTTGACAAACAAACAAACAACAAAATATTCATTAAAACTTAGAATATAATTACAAAATTTGAGTGGTTGTCACTTGTCATGGGTGATATGTTTTGAGTTTTTTACCTAATGTTGATGAGGTTTAAAAAAGAAAAGGATTTGGAGATTTAAATCAACTTGGTGAATCAAACATTAAGTTCGCTCCGAGTGTTGTCCACTTCCAAGATGAAGGTGCCTTTAGCAACACTCCTACATGTTATTAGCTTACACCGAGTTGATATGGTCAGCGATTCACAGTGCTGACTCCACACTGATTTTGGTTCATATCGATTCTTCGACTGAGCCAACTCAGCATCGACCGATTTAAGATATCATAAACCAGACGTACTGTTTTCTAAATTTCTAAAGAATAGAAGGGGTTTTTGTGCGAAAATGCTCCAAGGCCCAATTTAAGCACACCAATTGGCTTCTATGGTTAGTTCAGAAAAAGAGATTCCCATCAAAATCCAATGTTACTCACAGAAACACTAACAAAATGTCTCACCAGTCTAAACAACATCACCAGCATGCTCCACCTAAAACAAATTCAAGCCCAAATGACCAAAATAGCCCTGGACCAAAACGCCTTAGCCGTCGACAAGCTCATCGCCTTTTCTGCAATTTCCGATCACGGCGACTTGAATTATGCCTGTTCGATCCTGACCCACATTCAAAATCCAACAAAATTCATGTGGAACTCAATAATCAGAGGATTCTCCCAAACTCAAGAACCACAAAAAGCCTTACTTTCGTACTGTAAGATGGTCAATTCAGACATTTCACCAGATAAGTACACATTTCCTTTTGTTCTTAAAGCTTGTTCCAAATTATTTGACTTAAGAAGAGGTCAACAAGTTCATTCTCAGATTATCAAAATTGGACCTTTGTTTGACTCATATATTGATTCAAGTTTGATGTTTTTATATGCAAGTTGTGGGGAACTTGAGAAAGCCAAGATAGTTTTTGAGGGAATGAAATTTAGAACTGTTGTGAATTGGAATGTTATGATTTCAGGTTGTGTTAAAAGTGGGCAATTTGTGAGGGAAGCTTTGGAGTTTTTTCATCAAATGAGATTATTTGAAGAGAATTTTGATAAGTTTAGTTTAGTTAGTGTTACTTCAGCTTGTGCTACTATGGGTGTAATTTCTTTAGGTAAATGGGTTCATGGACTTGTTTGTAAAAGTGGGTTTTATCAAGTGGTTCCTTTGGGTAATGCCCTAGTTGACATGTATGGAAGATGTGGGAGTTTGGATGATGCTTGCAAGTTATTTGATGAAATGGGTGTGAGAAATTTTGTTTCATGGAGCACCATGATTGATGTATTTGCCATGCATGGATGCGGTAAACACGCCGTGGATGTGTTCGATGAGATGATCAAGGACAGGGTCGAGCCGGATGAAATGACATTTACTAGCATTTTATGTGCATGTAGTCATTCAGGGTTATTAACTGAGGGGAAGATTTTGTTTGATAGAATGAGTAGTTACTATAGAATTAAACCTAAGATTCAACATTATGGATGTATGGTTAATCTCTTGGGTAAGTCGGGACAAGTGAAAGAGGCGTATCGATTGATTAGAGATATGCCCATTGAGCCCGATGCGGCTACTTGGCGTTCACTCATTGGTGCTTGTATTTCCCATGGTGAACTCGAGTTGGCAAAGATTGCGGTCGGTCAATTAAGAGCATTGGATCCTGATGATCAAGGCGATTTGGTGATGGGATCGAACGTGTTTGCGAGGTTAGGAAGATGGGATGATGTTGAGAAACTGAGAAGAGGAGCTAAGAAGGATCCTAGTCATAGTTCTGTTGAGGTGGGAAATGTGGTTCATGAATTTTTCACTAGGGACTAATGAAATTTGTTTGTTGATAGATAGAATATGGTTGTACAGCTTACAGTACTTTCTTGATATTGTTGAAAAACATGAGAAACAACATTGGAATTTTTGTTATCATTTGAACCATGCATTCACAGTCCGGTGCAACAGATTAGATAGCATCAAGACGGACAACTCAAATGGTGTTGGGAATGAACTTGAATCTAATAATCCAAGAACCTTTTTTTTTCCCAGGGGAGAGTCAGTAGCTTTGAATATGTGGCAGCCAGTAAGACAAAACCAAGTAGTTGAGCAATCTGCAGTGAATGTTCAATCTCGTATCACTACTCTAAAGATGGAACTTAATCAGCGCAGCAATCCGATGATTGAAATGCTTGATAAGAACCTTAGTAACCGAAACCTTGGTATAGGGGTGACGCTCCCGCTCTGGAACCACGCGCTCCCGCTCCGAACTACGCTCCGATGCTCCCGCTCCGAAGGTATTTTAGAACTAAGAACATTTTTAATCGGCCGCTCCGACGCTCCCGCTCCTACTTTTGTTCCCGCTTGACGCAGCGGAAAAAACGATAAATTCTAGTTCGTCGTCTAGAATTGAAGAACACCAAAATAACTCTCAAATTAAGAGAAAACTCAAATATTTGTATTTAATTGTCATCAATAAATTATCTACTACATCTTCTTATATAATAATAAGGGTTTCCTAATTTTAATAGAATTGTAATTAAAAGAAACTTCTAATCTAACAAGGAAACTGCTAAATAATAAAAATTAAAAATACTTAAATAATAAAAATTTCTAACTAAAATTTAAAAACTACTAAATTCCTAATTATGCTGAAATTTAAGATGGACCCAGGAAATCTGTCCTGCATCACCGCTCCGACCCACGCTCTGGTTACTTAGATAAGAACTATATACATACCTATTTCCTTAGATAAATCGAAGTTGATGATCGAAATGGAGACAAGTTTTAGAATTGGTTAATTTTCGATGTTAAAGATGATCTACATTGCAAAAAATCGAAAAAAAAAACCCGACAAAAAAAACCAAAAAAATCGGTAATGTGGTTCTAGTTCCTACAAAAAAAAAAAAAAATCACCATGATTTGATGACAGAATACAATGTCAATGAAGTTAGTCCGTCAGTGAGTCAATCCCCTGTGAATGAATTCTTCTGTTTTCACATCTTTATTATATAAACTATACATTCAACTGCAAATAAAATGTAAAGAAATTGCATGAAGAATTAGAAAGATGAAATTTTTTTTGATGATACCCATTTTGTTCTCGATACAACATAATTTACACACAAATGGAAAAAAAAAATGATACAACAACATAAGCCAATCCAATCCCGAACTATTAAAATTTAAAAGCTTCTTCCTACCTTGGTCTGAAAAACACTTATCCCTTAGCCCCTCCAAACGTTCTGGAGATATTCTCAGTCAAACTTCGACCATATGAAGATAAATCAAAACCTCTCAAACGCGGAGGGAGTAGGTAGGTGGTGGTTAGAATTTTTTATATTGGCATAACATAACATAACAGCACCTGTTAGGAATTTAGCATCAATCATCTCCGGCACAAATTATCAATACGATCAGAATAGGCTTCGTGTCTTATATACTCAAATGGCTCCCACCAGGAAGACGAGCTCAGTATCCGAAAAACCCATTGTAGCAAGTTTTACCTGTGAATGAACCTATTGAATTCCAGATCCATTTTCCCTCCCATATCATCTTCTCCCTTGCTTTTTAGCTATAATCTCCAAAGACCCTTTTCCAACTAGCTAGCTTCCTTTGGCACCTTTCCATCATTGAGTCCCACTCTCTTTTAGAGTTATATGACAACACCAACAGGTAATTCAAGGTATACAAATGGGAGTTGGCCTTCCTGACATCCCAAATCTTTCGNTGAAGATATCTGCAACAAAGTCATCCTTTACAATGAATACTAATATAGATTGTCCAATTAAATCTCGCAGATAACCAGATGAAACCATGGTGGGTGAACAAAACTGATAAAAAGGATCTTCATAAGGATGGAAATTAAGTGGTGTGACATCCATCTGATGTAACTCATATGTCTCCTCCTTAAATTCGATATGATTCACCTCTTGAAAATTATTATCAATAATGGCTTCAATTTTGGGTGGATCAATCGTACCTTCTATGCTTTCATTTTTGAGATTGATCGGCTTATCATCACGTTCAACAAGAATTTTGGCTTCTAAAATTATATCATCACATGTAGGCAAAGCAATAGAAGAAACATGACTAGATATTACCTCAGAATCTTTTGAATCATCAGCTATGTTTTCCTCTTCAACTCGTTCTACGGAGATTTCGATTTTAGTCGCCACATCATCAATGATAGGTAAATCTACAACATTAGAGTTTACCTTGTTTGTAGTGACTGTTGAAACCTGTTTCAGATTAGTGTTGACATTCAATCCCAAGATGAATTGTTGAACCTGTTGCTTCAACTCATCTAGCTCTTGACCTAGATCTCTTTCCCTATGATTAATAGCCGAATTAACAGTTGTATGGTCCTCCTGAGGAAGGAATACAATCCGCATTATTTTCTTAAATGTAGGCCAATCACTAATCATTGCATCTCCTCTATCAAGCCGATTCCACTGCATAGCATTAAGTCCTTCATAAGTTGCCTTCGAAAGATGTTGTTCAACTATAAACACCTTATCTTCGTCACAAATCCGATTCTTCCATAAAAGATTTTCAATCTTTTCAAGCCAAAAATCAATATGATATTGGCAATCAAAGAGTGGAATTTTGGACTGTTTGTGAACTTGTACTCCTTGACGTCGTTCTCTAATATACAGTCGCCTATCACGATTCTCATCCCAATGTAAACGTGACTTGGAGATGAATTGAGAAAACACTTGCACATCTTCATCATCCACATCATTATATATTTTGGGACAATTATAAAAATCATCAATTTTAATAATCATTGGACTGAACTGGTTATGGCTGACTACAAGAGTTCGGTGGTTAGAAGATTGGTACTTGATATGGGCTTAAGTGACAGGACATTGGATTAACATGGCTGGACAGTTTCTCAAGTGGGGGAGACTAACTAAATATTATACTGGTCTAACTTAAACGGGTCTTAAGTGAGACAACTTACCAATAGGCTTATGGAGATTTGGAGTTAATTAAATCAAATGGGCCCACAGGTTATGGGTTTAAATAACAAAGGTATAAGTGAGTAGTGGGCTTGAGTACTAATAAAAGGACGGGATTGAGTAGGGTCAAATGGGCCTGGAAGTTTATGAAACTAATGAAAGATAATGGGTTATATACTGTTGGGTTTAAACATATAAGTAGGTTGGACTTATAATAAGAATGGTGACCCACTTACTTAAATCTTATGGGGTGGGTAACCTTCACTTCATTCTTCTTCTTCAGTTAACGAATAGAAAACTAAGGATTCTAAAAACTCTTACCGTGAAGCAACCAGCAGCAGCCTCGTGATGGAGTTGATGCTCTAAGTCGGTGATGTGAATTGCGAGAAACAACCCGAAACAGTCCCTTCTTCTTTCTAGCCCTTCTCTGTAATTCTTCCAAAGGATAAACCCAAGTCTGCGATATTTTTTTTTTTTTTGGATAGATTAGATCTCCCCTAGTTCATCTTTGGCAAATCCATCGATGAATGCTAAGTTTAATCTTCCCCACGATCACCGTCAGTAGGGTTTTGTTTTTTTTGCTTTGTAATATGCTACCGAGCCAGGCGAATCCTCGCTCTGATACCAATTGATGCAGCGGAAAAAACGATAAATTCTAGTTCGTCGTCTAGAATTGAAGAACACCAAAATAACTCTCAAATTAAGAGAAAACTCAAATATTTGTATTTAATTGTCATCAATAAATTATCTACTACATCTACTTATATAATAATAAGGGTTTCCTAATTCTAATAGAATTGTAATTAAAAGAAACTTCTAATCTAACAAGGAAACTGCTAAATAATAAAAATTAAAAATACTTAAATAATAAAAATTTCTAACTAAAATTTAAAAACTACTAAATTCCTAATTATGCTGAAATTTAAGATGGACCCAGGAAATCTGTCCTGCATCACCGCTCCGACCCACGCTCTGGTTACTTAGATAAGAACTATATACATACCTATTTCCTTAGATAAATCGAAGTTGATGATCGAAATGGAGACAAGTTTTAGAATTGGTTAATTTTCGATGTTAAAGATGATCTACATTGCAAAAAATCGAAAAAAAAAACCCGACAAAAAAAACCAAAAAAATCGGTAATGTGGTTCTAGTTCCTACAAAAAAAAAAAAAAATCACCATGATTTGATGACAGAATACAATGTCAATGAAGTTAGTCCGTCAGTGAGTCAATCCCCTGTGAATGAATTCTTCTGTTTTCACATCTTTATTATATAAACTATACATTCAACTGCAAATAAAATGTAAAGAAATTGCATGAAGAATTAGAAAGATGAAATTTTTTTTGATGATACCCATTTTGTTCTCGATACAACATAATTTACACACAAATGGAAAAAAAAAATGATACAACAACATAAGCCAATCCAATCCCGAACTATTAAAATTTAAAAGCTTCTTCCTACCTTGGTCTGAAAAACACTTATCCCTTAGCCCCTCCAAACGTTCTGGAGATATTCTCAGTCAAACTTCGACCATATGAAGATAAATCAAAACCTCTCAAACGCGGAGGGAGTAGGTAGGTGGTGGTTAGAATTTTTTATATTGGCATAACATAACATAACAGCACCTGTTAGGAATTTAGCATCAATCATCTCCGGCACAAATTATCAATACGATCAGAATAGGCTTCGTGTCTTATATACTCAAATGGCTCCCACCAGGAAGACGAGCTCAGTATCCGAAAAACCCATTGTAGCAAGTTTTACCTGTGAATGAACCTATTGAATTCCAGATCCATTTTCCCTCCCATATCATCTTCTCCCTTGCTTTTTAGCTATAATCTCCAAAGACCCTTTTCCAACTAGCTAGCTTCCTTTGGCACCTTTCCATCATTGAGTCCCACTCTCTTTTAGAGTTATATGACAACACCAACAGGTAATTCAAGGTATACAAATGGGAGTTGGCCTTCCTGACATCCCAAATCTTTCGCAATCTCATC
>MVGT01001095.1:95060-129345 GCA_002174775.1 Macleaya cordata
AGAGATATATATCCTTCTTTCAAACTGTTTAGTCCCAGGCCAGTGACTGGATGATATGAAAACATCTTGGAGATGCTCGAGCTGGTAAATGATTTGGATTACACAGTTCAACATCCAAAGCACAGCTACTTACAGGTAGAACCTGCGATGAAAAGTACAAGAAAATGTGAATAAAACAAACAAAAATGGTATAGATCACTTGAGTAATTAGGATCAAACACTTCAAATGTCTACATTCACATTATAAAACCTTCTCCACTTGCTCATTTTGGCATATGCTCATCTGTTTCTCCACTTTTTGCAACATTCCAGGTCGTAGCCTTTTTAAAAATACAGTAACACTGTATTTCTTGCTTATTTATCGAATAGTGTTTACCTTAATAGGTTAAGACCTATAACCTTGCTCTTCTTGCACTCACAGTGAACCTAGTGAGCACATGGAAGAACAAAAGCAACTGACAAGCTAGAGAGTAAGTAACGCACATCCTAGATTCTGGAAATGAATCCATGATGGAGATTCTTTTCTGTTGCAGGCCTTTTACTGTATGGGTGGGGAAGTAGGACAAATCTAGTGGTTCCAAAGGGTACACACTTTTGTATCAACTGTCTTGTTGGGTCTTATGCATGACAGATCCCCTCATCCAAGATTAGTTACTTTCTCAGTTTCTCCCGCATGATGGAAGGAAAAGGTGTTTATAACATCTTCACCCAATAAAAATAAATCTATCCTATTATGTTCGCTAAAACTGCAAGTGCCGGGGTGCTCATTTATGAAGAACTTCTAAAACATATAAGTTTTCCCACAAGTGTAAAATAAAACTTGAAAATTCTTTATCTTAATAAAGGGATATTTAGTATTTAACAAATTCTAACATCAAGTAACACTAAATAGTGTTAGTAATGACAAAATAATTGTACCATTAAATTAACAGTAAATCCTCTTGTGTGTTCTTCTTCAATTGTGCTCTCATTTTCACAAAACAAAAAAGTATTTTCTGTGTAGATCATATAAATGGCTCTCACATATTAGACATCCTAAATATAAACATACACATGCCAGTGCACGTATCCAATAGTTAACCTAAAACTAGAACACGAAAAGGAAAACAATGGAAATCAAATCAACTATAGAATTGCAGCATGGACAACTAGATAAACATCAAAGAACAAGGTTTAAAGCCTTACTCCCACTGTGTCGCTTCAATTTCTTCCGCTGGATGTTACACTTATTGACTCCTGTTTCTGTCAGTTCATAATCCCGTAGAGGATGATACTTCATCAATTTCAACTGCTCCTTTGCTGCATCAAGCCTCTGTTTCTCATCTTTCTGTCATGAAACAATCATAAATAAGTAATAAGTAATGAAATTCTTCACCAACCTCCAGTAAGCTAAAGAAAATTTAGTGAGTGGGTATGAACTTGAACTTACATAGGCCTTGTCAAACACTCCAATCTGTTTCTTGCAGAGCCTAAGTTCCATCTCTAGAGCAGAGATACGAGACTCAACAGGTACAGCACATTGCTCTACAATTTGTTTTTGTCTACCCCGAATAATATCTGGCTGCCACACATTTAAAGCTACCGAAGCTCTCCTGAAAAAGAAAACAAGATAATTAAAAAATCTGTAAAATTACTAATTATTGAGTTAGTATAAAATTTACATTATAAAACTCTAGCTTGATCATATGCTTCTCTTCATAGAATAATTTTATCAGGCGATTCAGGCACCAGGGTAGGATGGAGATAACAAAGGGAACACCATGTGGGATGTGGCTCTTAACCATTAAAATACTAATTGGTTCATGTGCTTACAAAACAGTATTTTACGAATTTGACTGTAAATTATATACAATTCCAAGCCATTGAGCAACCAAGGGAAGAGCTTTTGGATCATTATCTTCCTTAAGCACTTTATAGAGGTTTTTGGAAGCAGTGTAACATAAGGAGCTACTTAAATTTTGATCAGTCTCATCTGCAAGACTGTATGGTCATTGGATGGCTTAAGATGGAATGACCCATTTTTGTTTTTGTAAAGGGGTTTTACAGAAACAGAATCACCATGAATTACTCTAATCAGCCTCAGCAATCTTCAGTGTTCAGATTTTTTTTCTCCCCATCAAACACAATTAAGACTTTAGATACCACAGAAGTAAATATATTAAGACTTCAAAAAGGTAAAACCTAGATTAAATAACCAGAAACAAATAAGGGATGCAATTTAGTACCTTGCCCTCTCTAAGTTAGATAATTCTGCAGATGTTGAATTCATTCTCTCACTTTCATTCATCAATCGAGATTGTAATTGTTTTAGATTTCTCGAGTGAACAAAGACCTGACTCTCGATTCGAAAAACAGCGCGTCGAGCTGCAGCTAACTTACGTTCTTTTTCTTTCTCGAATGCAGTTTTGTAGAGGGCCTTATAAGAGGGAGATCGATGAGGTTTTGATGAGGAGGAATTATGATGATGATTTAGGGTTGATTGTGGGAAATCTAGGGTTACTAAATTGGACCATAAGATGTTTTCATCGGATAATCTCTGTAGGCGTCTGCAAGATATTGCAACACAACAGAGATCTTTGTAGCTCAATTTCGAATTCTCTACTCCCATCTGTAAAATATGCCTCCAGATTTCATCAGGTAGAACTGACATCCTCTCTCTAACAAAATGTAGAAGACGAATAAAACCCTAGAAGTCGAATCGAAGGATATATTGATGGTGGAGAGTTTTGCGAGAGTAACACCAAATTTTGACACCAAATATTATATCTGCTTTTTAAAAGTGGTATGAGGGGCTGAAATGGAATTAATTCTTTTTCATGATTGGTTTTCAATCAATAAAATAAGCAGATGTAATCTTTGGTGTCAAAATTTGGTGTCTTTCTGGTATTGCTCGTTGATGTGTTATGCGACACCGACTCACAACTCAGTGCTCTGCATTAGTTTTTTTGAGATGTAATATCTCAAACAGAGATGCTTTTCCACCGATGTTTTACAAAAGTGGTGCCGGACGGCACGGTGGGATCCACCAATTTTCCCATTCCAAAGATATTTTGAAGCAGTTTCCAACTTACATGGCAGTGAGACCAACCATGCCACATAAGCATTGGGCACAACTTTTGTTAGTTGGTCGGTACAAAAAGCCCCATTGTATCCTAAAATGCCACGTGTAAGATAGGATCTCTTGATTTGGTGGATCCGTGGCCCACACAGTTCCAACTTCCAACCGATGTTATCCGAAATCGGTTGTATCGACCAATTCAGGCCAAATCGAGGGCAACTCACATCCATGTGTTGATTTTTTAGTTTTTTATGTATATATTTTTTTCAAGCAAGCTTATTTTTTAATAAAATTAGTAACTCGATGCTAACAAATATTTAACCCGAATTTAAGCTGTCAACAATAGCATACGCTACCAATTGAGCTAACTAACACATCCATGGTTCGATTAGTAGCTTTTCACTTTCTCTTTGAGTCGTCGTTCTTTTGAACAGGTTGCACCGGATTGAGAGTAGATAAGTTTGGCTTCTTTCAGTCTCTCTACTATGATATGATTTGTTGTAGGATGATTTTCATTTAGAAATCATCATCCTAAATCAGTCATTGAATCATCTTTATGTGATCCTCATAGGCTAAGAGTTCTGAACCAGAGTCATCAATGAGAATCTTCCTAATATTATTATTAATGTATTATGTATAGGAGGAAGATCCTCTGCTCGCGAGGGCGTTTGGCAACCAGAAGCACTGTAAAAAAAAAAAAAGTAAAAGTGCTTTTGAGAAGTAAAAAATAAGAAGAAGTTTGTATAGTAAACTACTGACTTATAAGTTTTAAAAAATGATGAGTTATTAGTTGTTACACGATACTCGATGAGAAGCAACTTTTAAGAAGTAGAAAAGTAAAAAAAATTTGTTCAAAAAAGAAGCAACTTTTTTACTTCTAGAAGTCACTTTGAAAAAATGTTAGCATATAAAAAAGTACGTTGAGCCTATCACGTATGGGCTTGTGCTCTAATACCATATTAAGTTTGCGGGCATCCAACTTAAACCTAATTGACTATGAGTGGAGTGGCCCAAGATCATTATAAATTGAATTTGCTAGGCTCTCATATCCCATATGGGACTATTCTCAACAGTACCCTAGTGAAAAAATGTAGGCCCCTTGATGAAATAGCAGTTCCAAAGCTTCCATTGGGTCAGGATTGTTTAATTTGACAACTGAATCAAGATACATGTAAGGTGTTAAGGGTCTATGAAATATTGCAAGAACTATAAAGGCACAACTACATATCTTAAAAAACATGAAAAATATGAGCAAATCAACAGAGATTAGGCCTCGTTTTTTTTTTTTTTTTTTAGGGTATTGTTTTAGCTAAGAAGAGTTTCTGCAACACTTGCTCATTTGTTTACTGTCTTGTTGGCTCTTGTTGCATGATAGATCGATCACCTCTTCCACGACTAAATAATAAGCACAAAACAAGTGAGATCTAAAAAGACATAACCTACTTCACCGCTTCAACTTCTTCCGCTGGGTAATACGCTTTTTCCATAAAGGGTGATGCTTCATCAATATTTCCAACTGCTCCTTTGCTGCATCAAGCCTCTGCTTCACTTCTTTCTGTCATGAAAAACAACCATTGATAAGTAATGATATAAGAGTAGCTAGTAATGAGAATCTACACCATTTAACCTTCACTATGCACTAATCTACACCAATTAGGTATTCTATAAATTCTTACCCTTTCTCCTCAAAAAAAAAAAAAAAGATAAAAAAAAAATGTCTACAAGTAAAAGAGTCACCGAGGCAATTTTTTGTTGTTGTTGTTGTTGTTGTTGTTGTTGAATTTGGACTGAATTTAAAGATATCAAGACCTACAATTTAGATAATCATGTTTTCAATCATTCTAACAAGTGGTCTTCCACAGATCACCTCGACTATTTGTAAACTATTGATTGTTTGTGATGGATATTTTGTTAACCCCCTTCGTCAACCCGACCTTCCTATTATTTTTAGGCGTCAGTAATTAGAACCGTTATAAAGAAGAATCTCACTCATGTTCTTACTTTGTGCTCCTGTGATTAAGCTTCAAAGGATACCTCCCATTCTGCACTTGCTTTTGCTCCCGCTATGCGCTCTAATTAGTTAGATTCAGATCATTTACAAAAACAAAATAAAAAAGTGCTTTGCAACGGGGTTTTGAGTAAATTTTTCAAAAAATAATGATTTCTAGATTACAACCAAGCAACTATAATGTGAAAAATTCATAAATAATGTAAAAATTTACACCTAATGTAAACTTCAATATAATTGTGAGGCATTTGGTTTGTGAACCCTGATCAGAGTATTAACCAAAGATGTAGCTCATTTTAGTTACGGTATTAATAAAAGAAGCTGATTTGGGGCCGCATCAGGTGTTTGTTGCTAATGGACGGTCCAGATTTTAATTTGACTTTACTCCCGTAGAAGCAATTAAAAGTCTCACCAGTGCAGCTGCGACATCTTCCTCATCAAATTGACACGTATAAAAATCCGACAGCGAAGAGTATTTCCCTTCTCCGTGTGTCTGTCTGTAGAGAAGTTTTGTATTTTTTTTTTTTCTGTTAAAAAAATTGTTCAGATCTTCTCTCCTCTCCTCTTCCTTTCTCTCTCTAAAAGCTTCCTTGGCCGCGAAGTTTCTCTCTCTACGTGACTTGACTCTGAAGAATTTGTCTTCTCTGTTTTATACGTTGTGTTCGATTTCGTTAACCAGTTCAGGAACAATTCTGGGTCTTCAAATTCAAAATCCTATTAGTAATAATCACGGATTCTACTCTTTTGGGGGATTCAGGTGAGAAGAATCCTATTTGAGCTTCAATTTATATTTTACTTGATTGTGAATTTGATGGGTTTTGTTCAATTTCTTGGAAAATTATTACTGCATCTGACATGCATTAGATTATTGCTCTAAGATTTTTTTTTTTGGAATTTTGAGCTTTCCAATTGGTCTTCGAAATGTGATGGAGTTCTGTAAAAATTTGTAGATTTTGGGTTGTGCAATTTTGAAAGAAAATTTTATAGGTTTTGGAGAACAGTAATGATTGGGATGCCATGTATTGGGGTCCTGTAGAAATTTGAAGTTTTTTGGTAGGAAATTCAGATATTGAAAGGTTATGGATTTGCATAACATTTTTGAATGTTGGGTTGGTTTTATCTTATCACTTTAACGGATTTTCTGATGGTTATAGGAGAATTTGAAGGTTAGTCATATATTGATGTTCTCTAGAATCTTGTAAGAGAAATGTTTTTGAGTACAGAAGGTAGTTAGGACTTAGGACCATTGTCACGGTTCAATGATGATTAAGTTCATGTTTTGGTCATCAATATGTTGGTTTGGACTAGGTTAATAGTCTTAGGATTTAGATTTATTTTTGAGATTTTTGGTGAGACTTGAAGGAAATTTCTTTTCGGATTGGGTAAAGAGATGTTTTATTATTGGGCGTCATTAGAAGAAAGAAGTTTGTCTATTTCCTTCTTTGGGTGGATAAAATGAAATATATCTTAATTTATCGTCTTATTATTATTATTTTTTTTGCTTTGTGGATTTTGAATTTTATTGGTGAGGGATTATGGATCTTGGTATGTCACTAGAAATTTGTATTATTTTAAAGTTCTTTGGAGTTTGTAGTTGGCTTTGAAAGCAACTGTCTTCTCTATGCCAAACTAATTTCCAATGATCCAATTGACCCTTCTGGTTTCACATTGAATCATATTTGTCATCCACGTACTCATAGAAGATCTAATAACTGGCAAAAACCATTAGCTATGGTCAAGGTGAGTAGATCTTATTCATATGTAGAATATCTCTTATCCTCTGTACTTTCCCTTTCCTATATTATGTTAAGTCATTGTAAAAAATGGGGAAAATTACAACATTTTCAAGAATTCCAAATTTTCGGTTAGTTTTAACAACTTGTTCTCTGATGTTACTGAAAAAATCATGGCACAGTTTAAATTATAATGGAGGTGGTGTAGCCAGTGAACACGATAGACTACCTATGACATCAAGTAACTTGAGGCGAAGACTCCATCACGGGGATGTAGACGGGAAAAATCGTGAGCATATGAAGATTGATGGATTGGATGACTTGAATGAGCCTTTACTAGGGAAACGTGATTATGATGATACGCAGTCAGAGGTGAGATCTTTTCTATAGCTTTTATATGCTGTTGGAAATTAAGTAGGAAAGAAGTTCTTTTTACTTATTCAGAGATATCTCTTACTCTGGAGGGAATATATGTTGATAACTGTAGGGACAGACTCTTGAAGATCTCTGGGACGATGAACGAAGGAAGGTGCAACTCCACTGGACGTTTGTTTTCTCCCAGTTGATTGCCCAATGGGCTCAGTGGTTTGGTAAGCAGTTTGTGGGTGAAATTTACAATCACCTGATTGAAACAAAGTTGTTTGGTTCCTCCACAATTCCTGCCTCTATATTGTCAAGTAGCAGAAAGTGTCATGCTTTTTCCCTTCATCTGCAATCAACATGGCCTAAATATGCATTGTTGGATAGTGGGGGCACCTCTAGGAGTGGTTATTATGCCACATCCATCTGGACTGGTGATCCTAGCCGTCCAATAGAAGATTTGTTGTGGACCGTTAAACTGTAACCTAACAATTACACAGACGTGTCTGTTGGACAGTCTCAGATACAAGGTGTCTGTCATGATGCTCTCAAGAGTCCGAAATGCATATATTTATGTGCATATGCATCACATCTCTTAAAAAGTTAAATGTAGAAATAATGAAATTTTTTTAAGAAAATTAAGTGTTTACATACACTGTAGAGTTACCCAAGATATAAGTAGGTTTATAAAAGGAAAGGCGTTCTTTTCTAATGTTACAAGAATGAACAGCAGTATAAAGAATATGTTTGATTGTCTTTATCCAATAATGTTAATATTATATTTGTATAGCATAATACAGCCTCTCTCTCTCTCTCTCTCTCTCTCCCCAACTACAACATATTGCTTGTGTGGATCTTGTAGTAGTTCTTAAGTTCACGTTCCTCTCCATAAATTGATATATCTTCTTTATCTTTGTAGCTCATATTGTCATTGGATCCGGATCACTTCTTGCGAGGCTTGTATCTTTTGGTACTTTTAATGGACAAAACAATAGGAACAAAATAGTTTCTCTTAGTCCTTTACAGGTAAGACTCATTAGAATTATATATATATAATTGAAGCATGTTTCCCATGTTGTAGTTTCCAAGCTATTCTTTCTGTTTCGCATTCTTTGCTTCTACCCATCATTTTGACTATAAGGGTTTGTTCCCCCTTTTGTGGAATGCATTAACATATATACATAATATATGGAAGGAAAAGTAGATCCAGAGTGATAGAGGTTATTCTACTTACGAATAAGGTCCGTAGAAATTTACTGTAGCCATTAGATCTTCTGAGTAATCACGAAGTTAACTGTCCGGGCCTACTTGAATGAGGGATATGATCCAACATGAAACCAAAGAGGTCATTAGATCATTTACAAAGGAATTTTAGCACATCAGGAAAACATTTCGTTGGTTGCAAAGACCACAACTTCGAAAAACCTCTAAGTGGTACTTGTCCAGGTGCACCATTAGCAATCTGAAATCAGTTTTTCAGAAATTCAGGGTTGACTGTAAATCAGGCCTACTATTTCTTAGCATGTGAAGGTACAGGTAAGTTCTGGTTTTCCTATATTAGTTTTTGAACGTTTTCGTAATTGACCCATCTATTTTGGGTACGTATTGGGAGATTGCTCTTCAACCTTCATACTCCTCCAGGATCAAAATAAGCTAATATTTAGGTTTCACAAAGTGGTACTAGATTCACAGCATCATACATCCATTAAGAACTTTCATGAAGAGGTTTTTCTATCGAATGGATTATTTAAAACTAATTTCTTATTGATGTACAAATACAAAGAGTAAAACACTGAACATCATGCAAAATAGGTGGCATTAAAGGTAGATCCAATGGATTCCTGGTAGCACTTGAGATAGCTTTTGGATAGATTTCCCAGCCAAAGCAGGAGAATCATCTTGGCCAGTATCTTTCTGACTGTGTCTGAATATCTCTTGTTAGTTGGACCAAGGTCCGTTAAGGTCCTGCTTTTACATGGTTTTTGGTCATGGTGTTACTGGATCTCAGACATCTAGGTTTGTGTATGTGCTGCTGCTAGGTACCAAAGTAAACACCATTGCTCATATGTCCTGATCCTAGAAATAATTTCTAGAATATTGTAAAGGGATAATATCTTTAAATAAAATCATATGAAAAGACTGCTTATATTATTGAAACTCATTGCGCCTGACAATTTTTGACAAGTATTTTGCAGCAAAATGGATCCCTTGTCTGTCTTATTAGATCTTTCCTGTGTGCCATTACTACTTTCGGTGAATATACTAAAAACACAAATTCTCTTATTAATTTGGTGTAAGGGTTAGATAGTATTTTGATTTTTTTGATGGATATGTGCCAAAAAAGGAGAGTTTAGACACACATAGAATGCATGTCTCTCCCACTAGTCTTCTTAAAACCAGCCTAAAAGGAGGGATGCTTATTGTTACACTTGCTAACCTTGGCTAATCTAGTACTATGACACCTCTGTCTAACTAAGTTGATAACGCTGGTAAGATATAACATCATGCAAGGATGACAAACTGTAAGCAACAAAATGGTGACATAGATCTATCATGATTTTTTTTTTTCTTTCTTCCCTTTTTAACCTTTTTTTGTTTGTTTGTTTGTTCTTTCTTTCTTTTTCCTTTCTCCTTTCTAATGGATCATCCTTGTTATATCAAAAAACTATATTATATTTCTAGTTGTCTTGCATTTTCAATACCGTAAGGAGCACTCTTATTTTCCAGATTTAGAACACCCTTCCTATAATTTATCTTCACAAATGGTTTTGGGTTTTGCATCCTTTCTTTGTATCAATGATCAATTTGTCGATTAAGCAATGGTATAAAATGTATTACCTCTAATGCTTTATTTGGTAATTTCTAGGAAGAAAGACTTAGATATCTACGGCAAAGGTTGGAAATTCCCTTTGATGGTACTTCTGCAGAACATCAAGTAAGCCTTTTACCCAGGTTTCTGCTCAGGCTTTTCCTTCAACGTTTGGCAAAATGTATGTGTTTTGTTTCTCTTGAGATCGTGTAGCTGAATGGCAATTTTCTCCCCTAAAGATTAGATGATGAATAGCTCCTTTTCAGGTATAGAAAAAAAATACAAAAGTATCAGGCTTATAGCCGTTCCATAAACAAAGAAGGCGTAAAGATCTCTATATACCACTTAATAGCAAGGTTTTCATTTCTAGTATGTCACGGTCGCACCGTGGGAGATTTCTATTTCAACATATCAAATGATGCTGTATAATGCAGATTGCTGAATGTATATCTAATTAAGTACTTATACATGTTAGATATAAGCAAATTAATATTTCATCGTTTCTAAGTATATACTATCTTTTTTTTAGGGGATTCTATCAATGTTAATTGTCTTTAAGCCCAATCAGCATGGTGTTTTTTGTAGATAAAAATAATGGAGACTCCGTGGCTCATTATACTATGATGAACACAAGGTTTCATGGTTATTCATGTAGTGCATGATCTCAGTGATGGGGACCATCTAATCAATGATGCAATTGACCCTAGAATCACCAAAATTGGCTTAACTATAGCCAATTGTAGCATTTTTAGATTTAATTAGTAGTGTGGTCCTTGGTCAAGAATTATTTGGACCAGAAGGATTTTGTGGCCATGTATATTCATGGTGGTAAGGGCAAGTGTAGTGGGAGCATGAAAACTGCTTGATCTAATGGGATCCCTTAACATGTTAAAATGGATCCCTTTACACTAGTTTAGGGATCCTTAGTGGAGAGACTATTGAATCAGCGTCACGCTCAATGAATCAGCGTCACGCTGAATGAATCAACGTTCCGCTCATTCAATCAGCGCCATATTTTTTAATTTAATCCTATAAAATAGGAAACTACCTTCTCTCTCCAACTTTCCTATTTTTTCTCCTTAAAAAAAGGTAACAACTCTTCTCTTTTTCTCTCTCAACCGTACTCTCTTTTCTCTCTCTATTTTTTTTTAAAATTTTAACCCATTTTAAGGGATTACCACTAGAACAAAAACACTTCTACACCATTGGGTTTGGACAATAAGGGATCCATTTTTACATATCCCACTAGACTTTCCCTAACATGGGGATCTTATCTTATTCTTTATTCTTCTCACCTAAATGTATTGTCGTCCAATTTAGCACAACATATATATAAATAGATACATGGGCATCCATGCATGTGTACTTATGTATGTTTTTATGCATGCATGCATAAACCTATTAGTATTTTGGGATGCTAATCCTGATCTGCTTATACTCTGTAATCCCTTGAGTCACCATAAATAAAAATGTACTATGGAATTAATAGTACTTGGAAATGGCATTTGGTTCAGGATGCGCTCAAGCAACTTTGGAGGTTGGCTTATCCTGATAGAGAACTTCCACCTCTCAAATCGGAGCTTTGGAAGGAGATGGGTTGGCAAGGCTCTGACCCTTCAACAGATTTTAGGTATCCAGAGACTTTGGCTTTATTTGCTGGGACTCTAGGGACCCTTCCTGTGTGTGAATTTAAATATGAATCTTATCGGTTCTTTGTTTTCAGGGGTGGTGGATTTATATCATTGGAGAATCTCATCTTTTTTGCAAAGAAGTATCCGGTTTGTTCCTGTATCTTGTACATGTTACTTGCAGGAAAATGCACAATTAGAATTGGCAATGTTCATAATGTTCAGTTGTAGGTGTATGTATTTGAAAATTTGTGGAGTTAACAAAGGACAACTTATTCAAATACCACTAACGTTTTTTAAGATGCTTTAAGAAATTGAAGAAAAGATCGCTCAGGTCAATGAACACTTTTGAATTTTATTTATTTACTTAGATGAAAAGTATATTATGAAAATATCGTATTGTTGAAGCTTAAGCCAAAATATACAAAAGGAGATCTAAAAATGAATCCATAAATTTGGAATATAGATAAAATAAAGATATCAAATAAACTCTGAGCATCCTAACATATTGTAGAAGAATATTGTAAAAAGAAAATATAATCATAAGAGCATATGGCTATTAACTATAATAAAATTCTGAGCTTCTGTTCATTTTCCAGGAATCTTTCCAGAGACTCTTGCACAAAAAAGAGGGGAAGAGAGCAGAATGGGAATACCCATTTGCTGTAGCTGGCATCAATATATCCTTTATGTTGGCTCAAATGTTGGACCTGCAATCAGGTAGAGAATTCTCTCGATGAAAGGCTATTTGAGTTAGTGCCGCAGTGTCTTAGTCTACGATTATTAGCTCATTAGATTACTTTCTTGCCTACAAGTTTTTGTAGCATATAAACAAACTTCGGAACTTGTTCTCTACTTCTCTATATTACAATCTTAGTAGTATTGCTGCTAAAGCACCCGAAAGTGTTCGCTGCATATTCAAATTAGTTATTCATGAAACGCAACCACAGTGTGCTCATTTATTATTTGCTCATATAATATGTATTGGATTTGAAATTTTCTTGCAGGAAAGCCTACTTCTGTGGCTGGAATCCGATTCGTAGAGCTGCTTGGAGAAGATGAAATGGCATTTGATAACCTCTACTGTGTAGCATTTCGGATGATGGACGCTCAGTGGCTTGCAAAGCGTGCTTCCTATATGGAATTCAATGTAAATGGCTAACCAGCGGAGTTTATTTGTTCTTGGTACAAAAGGAATAACATATTTGTGTTATAACTTAAACTATTGGGTTGTCATCTCCTCTTCTTTTTTCTTCTCTGCAGGAAGTTTTGAAGTCTACTAGAACACAGTTAGAACGGGAGCTCGCTCTAGAAGATGTCTCAAGTGTGAAAGATTTACCGGCATACAACCTGTTGGGCAGATAGCTCAGCAACTTTTTGTCTGGTTTTATCAGGCGAATACCCTTTCTTTTGTTTTCAATACCAATTATTAGACATCTTACATCCAAAATATATATTATGACACACCAAATTTTATTTATACGAAACAAAAAATTACCTGCACAAAAACTCTCTCTCTCTCTCTCTCTCTCTCTCTCTCACCCATAAAATTTTAGGCAACTGCTTATACAATAGAATTGAAGTGAAGAAACAAAAGTGGGAACATCCAGGTTTCTTTTTGTTTTCTTTCCTCTTTCTTAATACAAAAGAAGAGACAAAAAAAAAAAAGAGAAAAGAAAAAAAGATTTGCACAAGTATATTCATATAGGATAGAGGGTTGGCATATATATTACATTACTTCTTATATCTTCTTTACCCCCAAGAACTTATAAGAACCAGCAACTCCTGTCAGTGCTTTAAGACTTTTAAACCTTGATTTGAAAAGTGACTCAATTGTGGGTTTAATTCCATCTTTGATCTTTGCCTCCTAAAAAGAAAAACCATCTGCCCATTTTCAGTTATACTTTTCTTTGAAAGCACCCCAAAAAATATGAATTCTCATCCAACAGTTGATAGAATTTAAAGATATCTCCAATTGCTTACTGCTTTGGTTAGCACAAATCTTCTTATGAAATTGTTATTCAATACTGCTTCCTCACAACCCAGACCCTACATATACCTATTCTTGACTCTCTTGAGCAAACCAGGAGGGAGTTCATTTTGATACTTGATCACATATTTCTGCAAGAAATTTTTCTCAGACATATTCAACATACTAATAATCAGCTTTTCCTTAACCATAATCTTCTTAGACATCAAAAACTCATAAACCATTACCCTTGGGATGACCCTTGTTTCCAAACTGAACAACACAAACTTTGGATTCTTAGATATCACAGAATCATCCCATTTAAACTTTTTAGCACAGCTTTTGCTCCGAGCATGCTAAGATATATCGATTTCATTGCAAACCTGAATTTGCAATTTCGATTTTGTTGCAAATTTGAATTTGCAATTTCAGTTTTGTTGCAAATTCAGACTTGCAACAATATTGTCTCTCTAGTTCTCTTTCTTTCTCTACGTCTCTGGTAAACTCTTTGAAAATTGATGATGATTAATTTCTTACAAATATGAATTTGCAATTTCAATTTGTTGCAAATGTAAATTTGCAAGAGAAAGAAATCTAAGAATGAGAGATCGGAAGAAACGAGAGATATGAGAGATTTAAGGAGGGAGCTAGAGAGGTGATAGATCTGAGAAGGAGAGAGACGAGGGATCTGAGGGGAAAAAGAAAGAGGAAGAATTGAGAGAAAGAGAGGAGAGAGAAGCCATTAACATTTTTTTTTTGCAAAATGAGTAGGATGCCCTTGCATGGAAAAAATATTGAAGTGGAGGACATGCTTTTTTTTTTTATGTATAGATAGTCCTCGGCACACGTTAGCGCGATGTAAAAAGACGAAAAACCCATCTGCTGAATAACGACGGTGCACGTTAGTAAACCCCAATTAATGAATTTTAACATAAAAATGACCATAACTTTCAAAATATAAATCGGATTTAAACAAAATTTATATCATTGGAAAGTATTTTTTTAAGATCTTTAAAACAAGATCACACATGAATACCAAATTCAAAAAAAACTGGAAAAAACCCATTTACAGAGCTATAAACTCAAATAATTGTATGCAAACTTTAATTTGCATACATCAGTTAACTTTGAACTTGCATATAACTACAATACTTTCATGAGCATAAAAAAGTACAAATGTTCAAAAATATATAAAAATATCCAACGCAAATTATAATTTGCATTGTTAAAAATAATGCAAATTATAGTTTATATTGTTTAAAATGTAATTTTTTACTTTTTTCTTATGCAATCGGGTTGCATAGAGACTTAGAAAAGTGTACATGCTCAAAAGTATTTAAAATAGCCGATGCAAATTATAATTTGCATCACTTTTTACTTTGCAAATTATAATTTGCATCGTTTAAAATGTAATTTTTTGGCTTTTTTCTTATGCAATCTGATTGCATAGAGACTTGCATAAATGTTTTTATTACGCAAGCAGTTATGGGTTTTCATAGACTAATTACGATTTTTTTTTTGAATTTAGTATTGTTGTCTGGTCTCATTTCAAAGATCTTGAAAATACTTTCAAAAAATATAAATTTGGATAAAATCTAAATTGTAGATTAAAAGTTATAGCATTTTTAATTTTTAAAAAAATTATTTTCTCTTTCTGCCACGTCATCGGTCCCCACAACAAAAAACAGTTAGAAGTATACGTGTTTAGCAAAGAGAATGGTAGTTTAGGTACCAAAATTTAGCAGTTATAAAATAGAAGAAGGAACTAACTCCTTTCCTTACAAACACTAAAAAGTAGGGACTAGGCTTACAAAACAAAAAGTGCTTGTCCTCTGCATGAAACGGTTATAAAAGGAGAGCTTTCAGCCCAATATTGTGTGTTTTTTTTTGTACAAAGAAGCCATTAACATTTTTTGTTTGTTTGTGAAATGGGTGACTATAGCGCAGGATACATATTTAAGAAGGCGAAGATACATCATGAAAGGCGTGTGAGAAGTGCAGAAACATCGCCAAATACACTAACGAAACCGCCACTAAAGGGCTATAAAAACTGCCACCGAAAGACTATCTAAATACTACTAAATATTACATGGGGCAAATTAATAGCAAACTACATGTCAAGAGTTTTGATCCCACGAAGCCATTAACATTTGTTGTTATAATAAATGAGGGAGGTTATTACACCCCCTCTTAGAATGCCCCCTTATAACGCCCCTTTCCATGGGGCCCATATGCGATGCATCCAGGGGCTGATTTTTTATGGAATGTTCTTCTCAATATATATATCATCATATTAAAAAATCAGTCTGTTCTAAAACTTTTAACCCCCTCAAATTACTTATCAAAAATTGATAACTATTTGACCCTCAAATAGTTACTAAATAGTTACTAATTTTCAAAGGTTAATTTGAAGGGGTTAGAAGTTTTAGAACGAACTGATTTTTCAATATGATGATATACATATTGAGAAGAACATCCCATAAAAAAATCAGCCCTTGGATGCATCGTATGTGGGCCTCACAGGAGGAGGCGTTATAAGGGGCGTTCTACGAGGGGTGCAATAACCTCCCTCATAATAAATTGTTTTTAAATATTCATATTGTCTTTTTACTATTTTATGTGGTGCATTAAATCCAGGGACTAAAAACACAAAGTATTTTAGCCTTGGATTAAACACATATATTTTTATTTTTTAGGGACTAAAAATCCAAAACCCCTTGTTTATTCCTTTTTGAGTCGTTTCTCATTCTCACTTTCTTGATTGAAAAGAGCAGAGGAGGTGACCAAAGTAGCAAGTTCTTCCAGTTCCTCCAAAGTCTCTAAAAGCCTCAACTTGTAAGTTATATCAAAACCCTTGAAAAATCATTTTTCATGAAATGTTTCATCGGTTGTTTCTCTGCAAATCCCTACATAGAATCAATATAGGAAGAGATTCAAGAACTAAAACCCAACTTTATTTGATTCAAAACCCACTTTTTAAATCCATATCTAACATCTCAAACTCATCTCTCACACTAGATTACCTCATAAACTCATGTGGGTTGTCACCAGAATCTGCTTCTAGGGTTGCCAGAAAAATTAATTTCAAAACCACAATCAAACCAGAGTCAGTACTCACTCTTTTGAAAAACCATGGATTCACCAAAACCCAAATCTCAAAACTCATCACCAAACGCCCATTAGTGCTTTTATCAGATCCCCATAAAAACCTAATACCCAAACTTGAATTCTTCACCAAAATGGGGATTTCAGGACCCATCCTTACAAATATCATCACCACAGACCCAAACATCTTGGGGAGGAGCTTAAAAAATAAGATCATCCCTTCCTTCAATTTCCTAAAGAGCTTAATTCCCGACGATATTGGTAGCATTGGTGCCACCCTTAGACGCTCGACATGGATCCTCCACAGTATTGAAACGACATTGGGTCCAAGCATCTCAATATTGCGAAAACATGGGGTGCCTGATTCAAGTATCTCAAAGCTAGTGATTAGCCAACCTCGAACACTTGTTCAGAAACCTGATCAAATCAACAAAATAGTCTTAGAACTCAAGGAAATGAGTTTCAGTCCTTCAAACATGGTGTTTGTCCGTGGCTTTGCTGTGCTTTCCGGTATAAAAAAGCCTGCTTGGGAAGCCAAATTTGCTGTTTTTAAGAGTTTTGGGTGGTCAGATCAAGAGATAATGTCTGTGTTTAGAAAACAACCCATTGTCATGGCTGCTTCAGTGGAGAAGATTAGGACATCATTGGATTACTTCATGAACAAACAGAATTGGACACAAATAGAAATTTCCATATTCCCTACTGTTCTTTTACTTGGCATGGAAAAGAGAGTTATTCCTAGGTGTTCTGTTACTCAAGTTCTTCTGTCAAAGGGTCTGATAAAGAAGAAGCAAATGGGTACTGCATTAATAGTTGCTGAAGCTGTGTTCTTGAAGAATTTTGTGATCAAGTATCAGAAGGAGGTTCCTGAACTCATGAAGTTGTATCAAAGTAAGATGGGTATTCTAGGATTAGACATCAGGTCTGTTGAATCTTCACTTTATAATTGACGACTGATCAAATCTATATTTTTTTTCTCTCAATTTAATGATATTTGTTCGTCGTGACTATATATGAATGTGAAATCGGTTTTTATTAGTTGCACGCTAATTTTTCTCTCTGGAGAGAGTGGAGACAGTTGGAGAAACTTATGAGGTGTTTCATATTCTAGTTAAAGTGTTGTTAGATGAAAATACCAAAAGGCCTCCATTTTAATTTATTACTTCCTTCAAGAACATTTTATACTAAAGTTAATAGCAACTGCCTATTATACTAAAAATGAAGTGAAAGAAACAGAAATTTATACATCCAAAATAATTGATCAATTCCACAGATTGCAACCTTGGCTTGGTTTTGAGTCTAGGGATAGCATAAAAGAAAAACATTAGGAATGGCAAACGTACTACAAATGATGAGTAATGGGTAATGTGATTACGTGACTCATTATTTTAGGTTTACAATTAAGAATTTAGTAGTGCACAAATTGGCTGGATTGATCTATTGCATTGTTGTTTGATAAAACTTAGTCATATTGTTTATGAAATTTCACCAGCGTGATAAATTTATGTTTGTGAATTATTAATTTCTTTGTGAAACGTTGAATTGTGTGATTGTTTGAGAAAGTCATGGATAACAGTTGATTTTTGTTATATTATTGATTTATAGTTGAAAAGTCTAGTCGTGAGGCCGTATGATATTGACACAACATCTCTCGAGGCAAGGGAAAGACGGGTAATTCATCATTTCCCAATCCAGGTTGGGTGAGGAGCAGAGGAAGGAAAAAGTGCAGACTTGGTAAGGATCGAACTGGAGAACCTTCGATTTGGCTGATACTTTCCTTTAACTCTCTCTTCATTTTGCTAATGGTCTTTCAATTTATTTCTTGTTAGTCTTTTTTTTTTTTTTTTGCTCGTTTTCCCCTTTGAACTTGAATCTTCTTTAGTTTGCTTTAATTCATTTGAACCAATATAATGAAGTACTTAACTGCAAATAAAACGGGCAATGTTATTGACAAGAGAAGTGCACCAGTAAGCATATCCATCTAGGTAAAGCAGTCAGCTTCTCAGCAATAGATACGTTTCCAGCTGCAATTGCTCAAACCCATCTGCCAATTTTGAGTTCTCCTTTTCTCATCTCTGTTGCACACTTTAAAGCCTTGAGGGTTTCATTCCATCTTTCATCTTCGCCTGCAAAAAAAAAAAAAACACTTTCAGTTCTTCTTTTCAATTCTTTGAAAGCACCCCAAAACATATGAATTCTAATCCAACAGTTATATAGTAGAATTTGAAGATTATAGGCTTCTACAATTCCTCAATGACTTTTACATCACACAAGTCTTTTTGTGCTACTGTTGTTTTACTGCTACTGCTACCATTGTCTTCCATGTAACCTTACATATACTTGTTCTTGTATCTCTCTAGCAGATGAGGAAGAAGTTCATTTTGATTTTTGAACGAGGAACGTTTCTCAGACAATCGTCATATTAATAAACTCCTTATCTTCCTTAAACATAGTCATCTTCTTTCTAGACATCAAAGTCTCAAAAACCATTAATCTTGGGATGACCCTTGCTTCTATAACTGTACGAAATAAGCATTGGATCCTTGGATATCACAGAAGCCTCCCAGTTCAGCTTCTTGGCGTAAAACTCCATGACTGACTTCATCTTCTTCTTTGAAATCGATAAACATTTTTGGGCATCTCCTAAATGAACAAAAAATCTGCTCTTCAGACCAACCCATACTTTTAAACAGCTAGCTCAATCTTTGCATCCGAAGTCGATTTTTCTCTGAGCTAACTGAACCCAAACCCCTGGAGAGTCTCAATGATCTCTTTCAGCACTAGAGTCTTCATCATCAGGACTCCTGGCTGAGTAATGAGAAGATGAACATTTCGGGAATCACATACATTCAGCTCTTTCAGAAGATTGATGTTGGATTGCAACCGAGGGATGTGATTGCTAGACAGGAAAAACCTCTGGCCGCTTTAAGAATGTAATCACGGTTTTGTTCATCTGGACAAAGCTTCAAACGGACGAATACAACTATTACGGCTCAAATTGAGCCGCATGGGAGCCGTGTCCAAGCCCCTAAAGACGATCAATGGGACCCACATGATGATAAGATCATCCTCACAAAAATCAACTTTTGGATCATATTTGAGTGGGCCCTAAAACATGTGTAAGTGGAGTGTCAAACTGAAGTGAGTTATATATATTAAAGATAAAGAACAGGAATACAATAAACATGGATGGCATGGAAGACATTTTGGGCGGCTTAGAGCATCTCCAATGCAAATGTCTATTCTATCATATGTGCCATGTGTTATAAGACAATGTCTTATCTACGTGGCATCAAAATCTTCACAGTAGACATTGTTGAAAAAATGCATCTCTAATACAAAAGTCTTGAGATTCTTCTTTTACTTATGTGTAGGGGTGAAAGTCGGTCGGGTTGGGTTGGGTTGAGGCACTGACCAAGCCCAACCTAAGGTTCAAAAATCTCAACCCAACCCAACCTCGGGTAAAAAATTCTCAACCCAACCCAACCCAAGCGGGCTATGTCGGGTTGATCGGGTTACTTCGGGCTATTTTGAGTTGATTTTCTTTGTTACATTTAAATGTATGACACGATAAAAGGACAAAATAAAAAAACTACTTAATAAGTAGTAAACAACTAAGAATGGCAAGACATGATTCTTCAATTCAATTAACTTCTAAAAATTAAGGTACTAGATCATCCTAGGAAAATAAAGAGTATCCAACCCAATTAATTAAGGCCAATGAAATTTAGACTACTAACTAAATTAGCTATACTGCGGCAATGTTTGATTGTGGCGATGGATTTATTTTACTTTGTGAAAAAAGAAATTTATAAACTAATGAGGTTAAGAAGTAATTTAGAAAGTGAGAAAGATTACCAAAGTGGATTGAAAAATAAAAGGTAACTTCTAATTTACATATTGGTATGACAAATTATTCTTAATGTGTTGCCCAAATAATCACAAAATATAATATAATATAAGATATATTTGATACACATACAACATATATAAAGTAATAAACCTAGTTATATATAGTAGGCATCGGGCTCGGGTTGGGTTGGGTTGACCAAGCCCTTCGACCGAGCCCGACCGGAAATTTTCGGGTTTCTAGAATATCTGACCATGATTGAACCCATGACCAAGAAATCATGACCGAGCCCAACCATATGTCGGGTTGGTCACGGGTTGGTCGGGTTCAACCCGTCCAACTTTCACCCCTACTTATGTGACATTTAATTTTTGAATGGGTCTAACTTATTTTGTTTAAAAAGTAACTAAAATTTTAGGAGGGAAAAAAATGACTGACGTGAATCGTTGAAATTTTTTAGACATTATGCTTCACAATGTCTATTATAATAACTACTATTACATCGGTATCACGACTTTCTTCACATTAGTATTGAATAAGATTTTTTAAAGGAAATGTCTATTTATCTTATGCTACTATCTATACTTTTTACTTTAAAAAGGAGGTTCACAATAGCTCACTGTATGAGATTGAAACTGATGTGTAGTTGCCATGCCAATTAAAATGGCTAGTTATACATGAGTATTGAGTAATGCTATACATTACCTCGTGATGTGTCGTCTTTGTCACCAATTTATGGGGTCCTAGAAAATAGGGATAGTTAGCTTACTGTCGCACCAATTTTTATTTTTTTTTTAATCAGAAAAAACCAATAAGATATATAAAGGAATGAATGTACAAAAATATACAGACCAAGAGAGCAAAAACTAAAAAACCCACCACCAAAGACCCCCACAAAGCAGGATCTTTAACAAAAAAACAAAAACAATGAAGCAAACATCAGAAACAAAAAAGAAGCCATCCCGGATCATGGAGGTTGGAATAGAAACTGCTTACAGTGTCCAATGATCATGTCTAAGTGAAACTGTTAACATCGTGACAAGAGTATCAGCATTGAGAATTGTTTTTTCTGCCCCTAAGACAACATTTGGCAACCATTTAAGAACTAATTTTTCGACTTTTTGAAAAGCAAAAAAACTTGTATGGTAACATTTTCACGAAGTAATTTCTAAAAGAAACATGAGGTTGGATATTGCAACATACCTTATTACGACACTATTGCAACACACTTTTTATGAAGCCCACTTAGAAATAATTCAAGGGATATTTTTCGGTGAGGATGTGCTCTTCACTATATAGATCATCATATTCGAGAATCAACCAATTCTAAAACTTCTAAACCCTTCAAATCAACCTATGAAAAATTGTAAATTTTAGACATTTTTTTAGACCGTTAATTTCTTTTTATTTTCGATTAATTTTTAATGGGGTTAGAACTTTTACAAGATGATCTACATGATGAGGAGAACACCCTCACTAAAAAAATCAGCCATTGAATCATTTCTATTTGGGCCTCATAAAAAGTGTATTACAATAGTGTCGCAATAAAGTATGTTGCAATATCCCTCCTCAAGAAACATATGCAATATATGTAAATAAAGTTTTTCAGTATTGGCTTTCCATAAAAGAATCAGTTCGATAACCCATCAAGTAGCTAAGCGGTTAAGACGGGTCTGAATGAATCTCCTACATATTTCTACCACTACAAAAAAAAAAAAAAAAAAAAAAAAAAAAAAAAAAAAAACAAAACAAAAAGACTTTTAGGGACGGTTTTAAACCGTCCCCAATACCCTTAAACCGTCGCTAAAAACTATATGGGACAATTTTCTAACGGTGGACAACCGAGGCGTCGCAGATAGTATTTAGGACGGTCTTGGCGACGGTTTTTAGCACTGTCGACAATAATCCACTTATTAGGGACGGTTCGTACCATCCCTAAAAGTCTTGAGAAGCGTGGTCCAAATTCAGTTATTAGGGACGGTTAAAACTGTCACTAAAATACCATGGTTGTTGGGGACTGTTCAAAACCGTCCCTAATATCCTGTTTTATTTTTTAAAAAAACTAATAATAAAATAAAATAAAAGAATTAGCTAATAGCCTTTTCAGAGCAGTGATTCACCTGTAAAATATAGCAATCTATATTCCATTCCATTCAATATACAAGTAGCACATCCATTATACCATCCATTATACCATATTCTACAAGTTTTTTCTTGAACACTTGATCTTCCAATTAATAGAAAAAACAACTATAATAGTCGAAAAATTACACTGTAATACTTTTTCACAAATTATAGTGACTATCTAATGAAATATCCTACTCTATAAAAAAAAATCTAACAGTAAAAATTTACACAACTGTCTAAAAATTAAACAAATATAGTTTCAAACATCTCTTTATTTTTTTTATTTTTGATGCATTAGTTTGCTTGTATTCTTCCTCCTCAACCTCTCATAAGTGTTTGTATGTCCATATCACTCGATACCTGGAGAAGAACATACATAATATAATTTTCATAAAAATATTGATATAGTACAATTCAAAGTGACAAATATATGCTGCACAAAATAAGGTTTGTTCCTAACAACTAATCACATACAATTACCATCATTCTCTATACCAACTAATCCCATACAACACCATTCAGCTTAGAAAAAGATGAAGAGAATACATAAAGTTTTTATCAACCAAGTAAGCTTAGAACAACGTAGAATATGAATTGCATAGACATACAATTTATAGACGTGGAAATACTTGATATACATTGCAAGTGTTGGTAGAAATAGAACTTGGGTACTGCTGACTGTGTCAAGACTTTAATTTTGTTCACTTTGGTCCACTCAAGACTGCACACTGTAGTAGCTACTAAAAGCATTTCATCAAGCAAGTAACGAATAAAAAAACCTATGCAAGGGCCAAATGGGTTCAGTAGTAAATGAGTTGTGACATGGCCTGAAGGTACTCAATGGAACACTCTTTAATTGCTTAGTAGGTGTTTAAGACTATACGAGTGCTGGTCATGGCCAACTAGATAACAGATTATAAGACTAAGATAAGGCTCCATCAATAAATGAAGAAAAACGCACCAACCATCAATTATTCCATTCTGGTCAAAGTTTATTTTAATAGTTTGACACAAAAAAATAGATAGAAAGACATTAGATAATATAATGAGAAGAGTTAAGTAGTAGATTCATTCTAGTCCACTTGATTTCATTTGTCCAATTAAGGAGACAACTAATCATATGCTTTGAATGATAAAAAAGCAAACCTCTTACTAAGCCTCTCTGGATATAAATTAGAATATAAAGAACTAGGTATCTTATCGTTAACTAGGCATCTTGAATTCAAGAGTTGCATTAATTAGTGCTAGAAGAAAAGTGAAAGGGTGGTTGTATCTCTATATACACAGTATGTCTTAATGCAGACCAATATCTAAAGTAGGGATTTGTGGCGGTAAATCCCAAACTAGGTATCACATGGAAGAACATGAAACAACACCAAATACAATACTACTACAAAAGAATACTCTTCACTCAAGGTAAAACAAACACTAAGACTATTACAGAATACAAAAGTTCAGAGAGATCAGCTTAAGTCACCTTACCTTAGCTTTTTTATTTGGTGTAATAGTAAGGTTCATCTTACTGAAAAGGGATGGCGGAAGTTCCTACAATAAGATAAGAAAAACTTATTAGTGTAATATATTCAATTGATGTATTAACTTTGAAAATATAACTCTGAAAATCTATACGTGAAATATCATTTGTACTACTCAATTCACCTTCCAACAGACTAAAAAATGAATTAATCTATACCTGAACCACTAACAGAGCAAGCATAGTAGTTGTTGAGGTGTTGTAGAAAGTGAGGTCTTGTCACTGAGCCATGCCCTAATGCAGGAACCATTTGATTCAGAAAGTTGTGATTTACAAGGGACAATTTGAATAAGAAATATCTAGTAAGACAAATAGATTTTTTAACCTAACATTGTTCTTCTTTGTAATATGAGGAAATAAAGTAAGACAAATAGATTTTTTAGAGCAAAATATGGGTTTTATTGAAAGAGAAGCAGTTTAAGATGAAACAGCAGAGAGAGACCCAAAAAAAAAAGAGGAACAAATAGCAACCCAAGAGATGACTTATCAAATGTATGAAGCCCTAAAATTCGATCAACAAAAGATACCCTAGAATCGATCGTACCTTAATTAGTTATTGATAGTAATGTTAGGTTCCATTGATTTAAAGCAATATTTTCTGAGTCAATCTCAGTTTCATAATTAGTAACCCATCATAATTGAACTAAATTATAACTTTTGTTGATTTTTAGAATAATTGTTTCTAGATTAATCTCAGAATTACAAATAATCTGTATCCCATTAATTTCCAATCTATTCCCTTTACTTAATAAAAATTGCAAGGATTAGAAAATGTAAAAATATCCTGAAGAGATAATCAGATTCAATGGAAAAAAATTAAAAAGAAAAATAAATATAAATTAATGGATCTGTTATTGAAACGAGAAACAAAATACTAAACAAACAAAACTAAACCCACAATTTTTAATGCTAAACTTGAAATAAGGAAAGAGATAGAGATAGCTCAAGGCTACGTAAGGAGTTTCATACCTGTTAGGACAAGCCTGGTGGTGGTGGTGTCATTACAGAATAGCCTTGGAACAAAATTTCTGAAAAAGAAATCCCTAATTTCTGAAACGCTCAATTTCAACAACGAAACATCTGCAACAACCCCTAATTTCTTAGGCAACAAAGTGGAAAATGGTTAGCAATTTGGAAAAAAAAAACCCAAAACATGGAGGGGAAGATTTTTATAGAGAGAAATAGACATAATTTTACCTTTGAGAGAGACAGAGAGAACTATGGTAGTGGTGAGAGCGAGAACTGCAGACGAATATATATATATATATATATTACCTAAAATCCTTCCATTCGGAAACCCTTGTTTCCGGTGATGCCCCTTCCTTTTAGAAACCCTAGTCTTCTGAGTATAAGAGAGAGGGAGCAGAAAGACAGGAGAGTGATGAGGGGTCGAATATTCTAGAGAGAGATACGGTTTTACCTGCGGCAATGGTGGTGAACACGACAATGCACGGCGATGGTGGTGGGACGATTTTTCTCCCGACAGAAATTTTTCCTCAAAACCCAACTTAATTTCTACTGCAACAAATAAAATAAATAAAATAGAGCGAACCAGAGAAATAGAGGGGACCAGAAAAGCTCGACATAGAGAGCACGAGAAAGAAAAAACAGAGAGAGATTTGAGAGAGAAAAGAGGGAGTTGAGAGAGGAGCAGAGATAGATCTCGAGAGAAAGGGAGCAGAGAGAGAGAGATAGGGTTACCTGGCAGTAGTGGGGAACGATTTCTCTTGGAAATGGTGGTGTTTGCAGGCGGTGGTGGAGAGCTTTGAGCGGAAGAAGTTTTGAGAGAGTGGGAGAGAGAACAAGTACTCGATTTGGGGAAAAACAAAATTTCTCACGACGGCAGATTCGTCCCAAATTGTAAAATATTTCCGTTCAAAATATTTTGGTGAAAATAAGGTGCGGGAAAGTTTTGCGCGCAAAATAATTTTCACACTAGGGACGGAAATAATACGGGTAAACCGTCCCAAAAAGCATTATTTGAGACGAATTTTTAAGACGTCCCTACAAAATCATTTCCACCGATTTAAAGGCTAATAACCAATTACTTCCCGCGACAGCAACAGCTGTCCCAAATAATCACTAATTAGGCATGAAATTAACCAAACCATCCCTACAAGCCAGTTATTAGGGACTGAATAAAATAAACCATCCCCAATAATGTATTTATTAGCGATGGTTCTGAAAACTGTCCTTAATACTCCGTCTCTAAGGGGGGTGTATTCAATCAAGAGTTTTTAAGATTTTGACAGATTCTTTTAGTGATAGATACTTTAGGATATTAACAGAATCCAGTGGATATTTGATGTTTCTTGAAAAAAATCCAAAGATTTTTATAGATTCACGTTTTGGAGTATGGTGGAGTTTGCCAGACTTCTTTCATGAGTTTTAAGGATTGTCATTTATTTTTTAGAGGATTAAAATACTTATTTTATTAACTATCAATGGTGGTAGGGGCGGCTCTGAGCACAAGTACCCAAAGCTGTGTTTCTAGCCCCTTAGCTTTAATTTTTTATAAGAATATTTTTTTAAAAATATAATAGAATACTTTCTTAAAAAATACTTAAAGAAGGGACACACTTATTAAAAAATTAAAAAATTTAAAAATACGATAGAATTAAACAATTTATAAAAAAATTAGGTTTCCGTTTGAATATATATGTATGAAATTAACATAAAAATTTACCACCAAAGGTTCGTTACAATGTTCAGGTGGAGGTGTACAAATTGTTAATAATATAAACAGTGCAAGTGGTGTCTTGAGTTCAATTCTTTAAAAATAAAAATTAATGAAAATTATTATATCAAGTTAATGATTTTTTTTGGGTACTTGCATAATTATTTTTTATGCGAATATATAGAGGCCCATTTTTCGGAGTTCATAGTGGTGATGAGATGGTATAAGATGACGGTGGAAATGGAGGTGGTGATGTGGTGGCGGTGATGAGATGGTAAGGTGGTGGTGGTGGCAGTGGCGGTGGTGCGGTGGTGGTGTGGAGAGAGAGAGAGAGAGACCATAGCTTCTCACTTTTAAAAATCCACGATAATCTCTTGACTTGAGGTCGGATTATTGAATGAGAAAAGTATATATACCAAGCCTTCAAATATCCATAAGAATCCATGAAAGTCTTGGGCCCATTAAAATCCTTAAATATCTAAAGTGAAATGGATACCATGGATTTTTAAAGAGTCTTTAGGAATCATGTTTGAATACCACAGAGTTTTGTAGACTTAAAATCCATGCAATTGAATACCCCGGACTTTTAAAGAGTCCTTATATATCATGTTTGAATATCACAGATTTTGGTGAACTTTTAAATATCCACCAATATCCAGATTCAATACACCCCCCTAAAACTCTTTTTTTTTTGTAGTGTACAAAGTGTAGGTGTAGAATATTATGAAATAGCATGTGGAATTATGTGGAAGATGGTAGAACCAATACATTTTTTGAGAAGATTAAACTAGTACCATGCATATATTGTGCCCCTTCACGCCTATAAATAAGAGGACTTTATTCATTTGTAGACATCCTCAAGTTGTAAGCAAAAGAATTCTCAAGTTCTCGTATTCTATCTTGTGTGTGTTATAACTAAAAGATGATGCTTGTATTTGTACTCTCTTTTGTGTAATTTTCATATATTCTCGTCCAACATCTCGTTTAAAAGAGAAATTTTGAGACGTTGGAGAAAACTTAAACAAAATTTTGTAAGTAAATAAAAAAGGCAAATGATATTAGGACCTCAAATATGGATTGAGGGATTACTAAAAAAAAATGGGCTTTAAGTCCAAATGGAGAGATTCGATCTCTAGAGTATTTTTTTTAAAGGGTCTCCTCTTTAAATAATTATACCCAGCCCTTACGCCTCCACCACCACCACCACCACCACCATGCAAAAGAGAGATAGAGGGAGATCGAGAGAAAGATAGCATAAAGAAAAGGGATCTAGAGAGAAGAAAAATTCGACCATCAATGATCGAATTTGCGTCTTCTTAATTTTTTTATTTTAAGATCTAGGATTTGTTAGTGGAGGTGTTGTTAGTTGTGGCTCTAGGGTCTCTATTTTTAGAGAAAGAAATCAGAAAATGGGGTGGCGGAAGTGGGGTAGAGTTGGTTGCATGAGGATGGTGATGGTGGCTGTGGGTTTTTTCTTTTCTTTTTTTATTTTTTTGTTTTTTTTTGTTTTAATTTTATTTTTATTTTTACTGTTTTTGGATGTAGTGGGAGAGAAAAAAAATTTGGTAATGGAGGTAGCGGTATGGTGGATTTTTTTGAAACCCAATCTTGATTTTCTTCCCACCTCTCTTATTTATCTCTCTATCTCCTCCTCCACATCTGATACTTACACCTAAAAAAAATTAGACTCCCTCACTCTGTTCATGTAAATGGCTGCAGGAATTTGAGATGGTGCTTAGATATTTCAGTCATTTAATTTGAATAGTTAAACCTATTCAACTGTCACCCATGTAGGTTGTAACCACTTGTTGTTAGGCTGTGTTTGATAGCATTAGAATTCCAATGTAAGTTCATGCTCATCATGCTTGAGTTTCTTTTTATAATTATTCCAAGTAAGGAGAAGTTTTGCAATAACTTCCCCACTTGGAATTTCTCCATAAGAGTAATACCAGCGTTTTTAAGATCACTAACAATCGATTGTAATGTATGAACTTGTGCAAAAACAGACTGATCGTCGGTCATCATAAAGTTCATATAATTAGAAATTAGAAATTTTCGGTTACTTGCCCTTTACGATGCGATATTTGTTGTCAAGTGCAGTCTCAAATGTGCATTATAAATAGAATTAAAGAGTGCATTCAAAATATGTCCATGACATAAAAAGTCATCTTCCTCTCTTTTATGCTTTTTCTCCTTAATTTCTTCACCCTCATTATCCGTTGGTTCTAGAATTTCTTCAAGATCATCGCCTAGAATTTAAGCGAGCTTTAATGTCATGAGAAAAAATAAGTTTTTCTCTTGCCATCGAGTAAAGTTGTCTCCATCAAATCGATCAAGACGTACAAAATCTTGATTCATGACTTGAATTGACTGTGTTATTGTTCTCTCCATTGTCATTCTCACATAAACTGAACCCAGATCCCTGGAGAGTATCTCTTTCAGCACTAGAGTCTACCTCATCAAGACTCCATCTGGACAAAGCTTTGAACAAGTTTGAGACTCGAATTATCCGATTTTTTGTGGTGGACCTGGTGGTGAGGGGTTTTTGGGTTCTGAGATCATAGAAAAAGTAGCCTTATGAAATCTTACAAAATTTTCTACCGTAGGCACAATCTAAGTTAGATGCATATCACTTTGAGATGGACGTGAATCATGAAGATATATGAAAATAATTCCCCCATTCGGTAAGAAATTACGTAGGATTTTGCTATAAGTTAGCATTATCTTTTCGCATACCTGGAAACACTAAACAGACTATATAAAAATAAGTTGGGTGTCACAAATAAAAAATAAGTTGGGTGTCACAAATAAAAAATAAGTTGGGTGTCACAAATAAAAGTTGGGTGCAGATAGCCGACATTAACAACATTTCTAGGGTTTGTGTTCCAACATATTCAGTTCATTCTCAAAGATCTTCGTTTCCAACTCCTGCAAAAAGCTTCTTCTCCGGATCAGAGCAGCAACCTTATCGACCCATCATCACTATGTTTTCTCTGACATCTCAGAATCAGAAAAAACCCCCATCAAAACCAACAGATTCATCTCTCACTGTGGATTTTCTTATAAAATCATGTGGGTTATCACCAGAGAAAGCTCTTTCTACAGCCAAACAGATCGACACAACTTTTCAAACAAATAAAAAACCTAAATCAGTTATCACCTTCCTTGAGACCACTGGTTTTTCCAAAACCCACATTTCAAAACTCATATCCAAGTACCCTAGATTACTGTTCTCAGATGTCGAGCAAACCCTCAAACCCAAGATCGAACAGTTCCAAAATTTAGGTCTTTCTGGTTCGAAACTAGCAGAAGTAATCGCTTCAAAACCAGGCATGTTGATTAGAAGCCTCAAAGCCCTAATCGTTCCCAATCTCGAACTTGTTAGAAGCTTTGTCCAGACAGACGAAAGTTCTGAACAAAAGATGAATAAAACAAGAGTCTTTTCATTTCCTTAAACAAGCATCTGTTTGTTTTTTTTTTTTTTTTTTTCAGATGGAAGAAATCCAGATGATTACATTTACATTTTTTCTCCTCTCTACCTGAAGAAACAAGGAGTTTGAGCTGCCAGAAACATTCAAAATAATGTGGGAAAGAAGTGGGTTGTTGTTGGAACGAAGGTGACAAGCCATTTGGCTCATGGGGTGACCCTCGTTAAGAGGAATTTATATTTCTACGGCTAGACAAGAGATCCTAACTCAGTACAGAGCAAATAAATTTACTACCGATTTTCAGGGGCAGCCTGCGGCTGGTGGCAATTTGGTAAAAAAATATACTTTCAATAAAAAAATTTATATATATTTTATATATGATTACAATTTAGAAATAAAATAATATTCATTTGATAACTTGTAACTATGGATGGTGAAAAAGCATTTACCGTTAAAAAAACCCTTTACTGTTCATAAGACAAAACCATAACATATGTGGACGATATATCCGGGAGCGACAAGCAGGGGATTGACAATTTGAAAAGCCATTTGAAAAAAAATATTTCCAACCAAGGATTTGGGACAGCTTCAATGCTCATATTCTGGTGTCTATATCTCAGAATGAGAGTATGTAATTGGTCTTTCTGAGACAGGGATGTTAGAAGCCAGGCTTTCTGATACTCCTATGGATTCTAACTCGAAGTTAGAAATGGAAGATAGTCTAGTATATGAGCATTCAGGTCAACATGAAAGGCTTCGTGACACATCCATCTACTAAGGACCTAAGGTGGCGTTTGGTAAAACTTAAGTTAAGCCTTGTCGCTGAATTTTAGAATTTTCTGATATATGTGTTAAATCAGATTGTTTGGTAAGATCACTTAGTAGAAGTATTCACTTTAATGTTTGATTTTTATTAAATCCATTATTTTTCACATTTATATGAAATCCTAATGCAATATGAGTATTCTACATCTTTCAGTCTTCAACACTCAAAAGGCAATTCCAACCTGAATTAAGCTGGGCATGCAGGTTATTTTTGCTTCAGCTTGAGGGTGGTTATTTTTGCTTCAGCTTGAGGGTGAGAGTTAGAACTAGAATAATGTTTGTAATTCTTTTTATTCTCTTTTCTTAAATCTACAAGTGAGGAAGTCGACCAGGCTTGATATCAACCAAAAGTAAGTGTTCATCTATGTATTTGAACCTTCATTTAATTAGACAAGTGGGTAAGTGGATAGCTAGGATGATTACGAATCCAGTTTTCGTTACATCAACAAATTTAGACTTTCCAAGTTAACAAGTTGTCATCTTCTATAATTGATTTTTTTGCCAAACATTTTACTAAAACAAGACCTCCCAAGGTTTCTTAACATTTTGGTTGAAGAAATAATATTAAAGCAACTTATTTACAAAATGTTGCTTCTAAGAAGTACTACTACATAATCAAAAAGGAATGTGCAAAATTTTCAGTAGCAACTGTGAAAAATGCTAGCTCGTGACAACAGCGAAGCTAATCCAATTATAGAATGCACAAAATTTTCAAGATAGAATAACGACCTCAAATGTTAGAATGCAAGCTTTAATTTGCCAATAGAGTGATCGAGTACCAAAGAGTGAGTAACATGAACGTAGACCTGCAAGCGTGAGAGCCCATTCGTGTTTCCTTTTTCGACTGAGAGTTGCAAAGGGTTCTCCAATAGTACTTATCTAAATAAAATGGTTCAAATCTCAAGAAAGACATGACAAAATGCAAATCATATGAGCCGTTCATGATCGGCGGAACCAAAGCCAGGCTAAGGGGGGCTTCAGCCCGGGTCAATTTTTAAAAAGTCAACAATAGTGAGGTCTCTTTTACTAGGTTTTAAGGTAATTTAAGTGGGCTAGCCCAGGATAAAATTTTAGACTTTGAGTATTATTTTAAAAGAATACTTTGGTGTCCACTTAATTACGTTGTACATTATGTGTAAATGTAAGGTAATCTTTAAATCAGTTACTGTTACCCTATATAAACACCGGTCTATTTCTACTTTTCTCTATTAACACCAATTTTTTTAACACTATTTTACATTGGCTTATGAGATCTACATAGAGATGATTTTACATTCACTTATGAGATCCACATAGAGATGATTCACATTCAAGGGATAATTTTTTTTTAAAGGTGATCTCCTCACTATGTAAATCATTCTTACCCAAAATCACATCATTCTAAAATTTTTAACCCTATCAAAAATTAGATAAATTATGTATAGTCCAAAAATAACATTAATTTTACACCAACATTTGAGAGTTATAAGCTTTATATAGGGTAGATTTCTATATGAGGATGACTTATGTAGTGGGAAGATCATCCTCACAACCTTACTCTTAGATCCTTAAAGAACTTCTTATACAATATGGCCAAGCTTTGTTGCACTCCTTCTTTCTCAAAAACGCCCACAATTTTTCTTTATCATTATTCTTATTTATTTTTATGCCATGTTTACATTGGTCTATGAGCCTACATCTAAATGATCTAAGAGTTTATTTTTATGGGGATCATTTCCTCATAATGTTAATCATCTTAAAAGCAAGTCACATCTATATAAACTTTTAACGCTGCTAAAAATTAGGTTTTCGTTAGATGATTTTGATAAAATTTTAGATTAACTTTAGATAAGGTTAAAATTATTTAAACGTGTGAATTATTGTAAGGGTAATCTACAAGTTAAGGAGACCATCTTTAGAAAAAAAAAAATCAGCCCTTAAATCATTCTATGTACAGTCCAACAGAGCAGTGTAAACAAAGGGTAATAATAATTAGAGAGGCGTTTTGAAAAATAGGGGTGCAACGAGGCTTGGACTTATGTTATAGTTGTTTATTAGATTAATGATTTTAGCCCCCTGTGCAGAATTATATATCAAGAAAATATCAAATTCAGAGAAAGATAGAAAAAAAAAAAGAAAGAAAGAAAGAGGAGAGAGAGAGGAGAGAAAACAGAGATAGGTGCATGGGGAAGACGTATCAAGAATGTCTCAAAAATCATTAAAATAAGAAAAAGAAAGAAATGTTAGAGAAGGAAATTATGCCCATAATTAGGGAAAGCCAATACAGGACCAGCTTCTTCTTCGGGTCACGGGTGGATCTTCTTCCTCCGGTGGAAGTTGGTTCAGGTCAATGTTCCTCATTTGCAGGAGGTTAATTGAACACAGAAAGAATTTAGAGAGAGAAAGAGAGAATTTGGGAGAGACGGCGAAAGAGAGAATTTGAGAGAGAGTTTTAGAGAGAGAATGAGTTAGAGAAGTGGGAATGGATTGTGAGTTTTAGAGAGAGAATGAGTTAGAGAAGTGTGTCTCTGTTTTATAAACAGAAAGAAGAGGGAAATTCAACTGCGATCCCATATTATGATTTTAATAACAATATACATTTTTGTCAAAATAATCTGACGACTAGGTTGCGAGTTCGACTTGCCTTGGCCTCTAATTTTCACCTTTTTACTTTTTGTTTCAACCGTCAGTCCGTCCCCTTTATAACACCCTTTTTTTTTTCTTCCTTCTACCCCTTCATATAAATTCCACCCCACAAATCTATATCTATACTATTATATTAATCCAATTCACTTTTTTGAGGCTTTTTACTTTTTTACCCTTTAAAAAATAATTTTTTAACATAGTCTAAGTTGATTTTGAAAGATGAAATTGTCATCAATTACCCTTTGTAAACCCTATCAAAAAGGGTATTTAAGTCTTTTCTCCATCCACCACTTTCTCCTCCACGATTTTCTCCCATACTCTTCAAAACTTCCTAAACGGATCACAATCCCATGATTCTCTCATCTCTATTGTTGGAGTTATGCCCTAAAAACAACAAGTTTGACATCTATGGTTACTTGATTTATCATTAATTTAATTTATCATATTTAACATGCATGGTGAGATTAATAATTTCGATGAATTATTCATATACAAGTGTTGTATATGAGGAGAGATATGATTCATCAGTTAATGCTTTGTTCATGGTCT
>MVGT01001095.1:130192-167066 GCA_002174775.1 Macleaya cordata
AAAGGTTTTATTAAAGCCCAACATAGTTGTCAACAATGTGTGAATATAATCAGTACTCAATTTTTTGTCGTACTTTTATTTTGGTTCTTTTGGACTCCAATTTTTAAGAAAGAATGGTGTTATTTTTTTCCTCTTAATATTAGTTTAGAAAATTTTGGCTCCATTGTTTAGATTTTTTTCTACTTACTATTTTTTAAAAGAACTATGGGATTTTTTATTTTTTTAAATTGACAGCAATTTTATCTAAAATTTATTTTTCATGGTTTTTTTTTTAAATAAATTATTTCTCATAGTTGAAAGGATGATTCTTGACCAATTTTTATGTGCCATGGTATTTAACTTTAATTACAATTGAGAGTCATAAAAAATATAAATTATTTTTTTTGTTAAAATATGAATTATTTTTTTGTTAAAATATGAATTATTTTTTTGTTAAAATATGAATTATTTTTTTAATATGACATTGGGTTTGTAAGTAACAAGTTCAATGTATGGAATACGTGCAGCGCACGTACATACAACTTGTATCTATTATACCATATCATATCATATATATTATCTATCTATCTATATATATTATAATTGAGGACTTGGGTTTTAAAAACCCTTTCTCTTAGGGGTGAGTTAAAAAAAATCTACATTATAATTTATAAACAACTGACCTAATAAATAAGAAAAAATAGATATTTCCACCCAAATTATTTTTTTTAAAACCCTCTCTTAGGTGTAGGTTAATAAAATTTACATTATAAACAACTGACCTAATATAAAAAAATAATAAATATTTCCACCTTTTTTATGTTTATTTTTCTTATTTGTTTCTTCCTCATTGAAGCAAATGAACTCTCTGATCAATGGCTATTTTCCCCATTTTTCTTTTTTATTTTAACTGTCCGCCCGTCCGTCCCCTTTATAATCCCCTTTTTTTTTCTTCCTTCTAACCCTTCATGTAAATTCCACCCCATAAATCTATATATATATATATATATATATATATGTATATATTATATTATAATTGAAGACTTGGGTTTTAAAAATCCTCTTTCTTAGAGGTGGGTTAAAAAAAATCTACATTATAAACAGCTGAATAAGAAAAAAAAGGATATTTTCACCCAAATTATTTTTTAAAAATCCTAGTGTTTTAAAAATCGGACCGACCGGCCGATTCAACTGGTGAACCAGTAACCCAGTCAAATTTTAAACTAATTTTTTAAAATTGAAGTGTTATAATTTTTTACATTTTATAAAAATGAGCTAGCTGAGTTTCAAACCCAAGACCCTAAAGTGATAAACCTCCTACCATTTCAGCTACCATTATATTATTGTTACTATGCTAGTATAATTACTACCCAACTAATGGGCTAAGCTTCGAACACTAGACCCCTTAAGTGACTGAAAAAGAGCTTTTACCAACTGTGCTGCATGAAACACTGTGTGTTTATTGTTATTATTGTATTAATAGTTTAGACTTAACCCACTGGTCAACCCACTAGTTGAACCAGATTGGCCCAACCCATTAGCTTCTATGGTTTGATTAGGTCTAGTTTTTAAAACATTGAAAAACCCTCACTCTTAGACGTGGGTTAAAAAAACTTTCATTATAAACAACTGACCTAATATATAAAAAAAATTGATATTTTTACCCATTTTTTTAATTTTATATATGTTTATTTTTCTCATTTGTTTCTTCCTCATTGAAGCAAATGAACTCTCTGATCAAATTCTATTTTCTTACTCACGCACTCTATTAATCTTGCAAGAAGCGAAAACCAATCAATAGAGTACTCTTTCTCAATCTTGATCTCATTCTATTTCAATTAATATAATTTTGTATACTTTTTTTTCTTTTTCTTTTTTTTAATTACATGCACTCACTTCATGATGGTATATTTATTGATCATTGCACATGAATGAAGATGTGTACCCTCGCCCACCTATAAGTTACATAGCAATAATGTATCTGTAACGCCCCAATTTGAAACTCACAATCTCTAAGAATTGAGTCGCATCTCGAGGCGTTAGGCTAACTACACAAGGTGACTAATTAGTACTAAATAAACCTAAACAAGGTTTACAAACCTAATCAGAGTCAAACTAATGCAGCTATCCATATCACTAATCACCTCAAATTATGACTAGGACGAACGAAAAATTCGCCAGAGTCTCCCCTGTAATTTCAGGGTTCTCAACCTGTAATAAACCTGTAGAAGAGATGATTTATTCACAATAATACATTCTAAATCATTCTATTCATCCACGATAGATATATCATCTCATCAAGACCAATCTACCTTACTTCATCGAAATAATAATACCTAGTCATCCACTAGGCTGGATTCAAACCACAATTCTAAAACGATGCCTCGCATAATAATATACATAGATAACCTGAGTTAAGTGATATAATATACATAAGTGTGTTTGTCTTATATACATATCTTAAGAAAATATATACAAAACAAGTAAGATAACAAGCACCTCAAAAAGGCTAAATACAACACCTCAAGTGTAAGAAAGCTATCGCTGACGAACTCTCTATATCGATCTCCTCAAAAGGTATAGGTATAGTCTGACCAATCCTCTCCTATATCCTCGTTTCCCTCTGCAACAATATCTCCTGGATCTGAGCAAAAAGCTCAGTAAGAAACTTATAATACTAACAGATAGTCACTAACATGAATTTAAGACAATGCAGGTTTTAAAAGAAAATCGAGAAATCATAAACAGAAATGTAAAAGTAGTTGGTACTTGTTCTACAACATAAACCGATAACCATTCACTTACCCATACAAGTAGATATAAACTAACAACAACATCTCACATCATAATATTGCGTAGTGTAATCATCTTAGAGTGAAGAGGGTATGACTAGATGTTTCAGCTCCTAGTCGGTGAGCAAAATCGTGTTCCAACTTAACCGATGTGGAACCCCATCGTTAATTCCTGATTTCCGACCGAGCGACTGATTTATCGGTTTTTGTGAGAAGCACGCTGGCTCATGATTTGGGTTCAGGTGGACCCTTGACCATAATTTGCCGATGTAGCCGTTGTCGCGGTGGTCAGCCGTTTGACTTGTGCAGACATCTTAATGATCATTAAAATAATCCAGGAGTTGTCACGCTCCTCAAGTCTTCGCCTAATCTAGGCAGCATATAACCTCGACATTTCTAGAATCATACACGTACCTATCCAAACAAGGCTTTCCAAAAAGAGAAATAGAATAACCTAGATTTCAATAGTTTTCCTATATCATGAGAGTCCCATTCCTGTCATGAGACAGGAAAACATAATGAAAATACGGAACAAATCATTGTTTTTAGGAAAACTTCAATGATTTGCTCGTGTAGGCATTACAAATCCATTTTCGGATTACCTAAAAATATATATTATAATAGTATAAGTTTTAGTAGTAGAAAATACCTTTTTCCTACAAAAACTAACAACCATGTACATGTTGTGATCTCCCAACTAATATTATTCCGGGGAAAGCCGGTAATATAATCCGGGGAAAGCCGGGTAATCGGGGGAAAGCCCGTAATATAATCCGGGGAAAGCCGGTAATAATCCTAGCCGGGGGAAAGCCCAGCATAACATATATAGTATATATTCCGGGGGAAAGCCCGTACCTAGGGAATCACCAACACATACCCAACAACTGGGAACCTCCATCCCACACATCATCTTAAAACAACTACTTCTCCCAACATATGGAAGGAAGTAAAATATATATCTATATATTATAAGAACCCCAAAATCCGTTTGGTTTTGGAAATATGCCCATCCCTAAAGCTCGATAACGATTAAATCTCAATTCTTTTGAAATTATAGTTTATTTAACTATAAGTAAGAAAAGAATCATCCATATATTTATATATGTATATAACTCATTCATATATATATAATTATTAGAATCTAGTTATTTTAAAAATAACTATTACTGTTTTACATTACTATGTAAAACTATACTTTGGGAAAATCATTTTCACGTCAATAGGACATCACAAATAAATCATGCATGCTTTGCAAAATAATTACATTTGATTTATAAATCTAAACCCTGTCAAAAGCATTGAAAGCACTTTAATGGCTATAAGAAAGTATTTATAAGTTCCTACCTCAAATCCCGCAAGGCTCTCTTTACCGCACTAATTTCCTCCAATTAGTGTACTGGTATTAGTACACTCTCCCAACTGAAAACAACACATTTAATCACTTTCAAAACTCAATTCGATACATACTAATTCTATGTAGAATAGTCTAGGCATCTAAATTCTAACCTAAACAGTCACTACGAGGGTCCAGGTCCTTATCAAATTAAATAAGGGCTTTAGGACTACAGCCCAATTTGCTCTAAATATCCTTCTCAATTAATATAGACCTCCGAATCTACAATTTAACCTAAAATAATAATTTTGGGTCTAAATCCACCTTCCCAATTATCAATTCCATCAACTAAGGGTTTGAAAGGCCTAATCAAATCTTAAACTATCAACAAAATTAACCCTAAAATTGAAAACTAAGATTAACAACATAAAATATCTAATTAAAATTAAATACGGAGCTAGGGTTTCAAATTATACCTCGATCCACAAATTAAATGGCGCCTACGATTTCCACCCGTCGGACCGTCGTCAACAAAATAATTCTTCTTCCTATTTCTCTCTCTCTCTCTCCTTCTCTCCTTCTCTCTCTCTCTCTCCTTCTCTTTCTCTCTTTCTCTCCTCCTCTTTCTCTCTCTCTCTCCTCCTCTTTCTCTCTTGCCGAATGCCTCTGTCTCTCTTAAAGTTAAGAGAGATTTCTCTCTTAAAACATAAAGGGCGGTGGGTAATAAGGGTTTAAAATCTCTAATTTGGTTATGCTACGGTGTAGCTTATGCATACACCTTCTATGTATACCCTAGAATAATTTATAAAATTACTCTTTAATGCATCACCCAATAAATACCAATACATATATATAGCATATATATAGCATATATACACAATTAAATAATATTTAATGGTCAAAATCAAAGTCAAAATCGCGGGTACCTTCGGTACCGATCCACATCGTGTTCCGGGCCTCGATTTGGGATCAATCAGTGTCCGATTTTCGCGCATGAATAGTCAAAATTGCATAACTTTTCGAGATCTACCCAATTGTACGGTTCGATTCTTCAAATTAAGCTCCGAATAAAAACTCATTATTAAATGCTAGACTTAATTATTTTGGGTCGTTACAGTATCCTAGTAGTTTTGTTTTGCCATTCCTAAAGGAGGGCCTTCTTATCTATTAATTGTTCTAAGTATAATATCTTTCTAAGGTAATTGTCTCTATTGATGTTGCTGCAGTCATTGTAGGGTGATGTTACTAACTTACTATAATCATCTTCAATTGTTATCTTTAGTATGAACGAATAGATGGATTAACAATTAATCGTATGTTGTTGAAATTAATATGAGTTCAAGTCTTATTTTGTTGTTGTCTGGTACAATTGATTGTACTGATCGAAACAATCAATTGGTGGAGGTTTGCATTGAAATAGTGAGAATTTTTGTCACAATTTTAAATAGTGAAATTAAAAAGGCCAACTAACCCTATCAGAAGCCTTGGACATATCAAATTTTAGGAAAAACCCTCCTTTTCGTCTAGAGAATTGCTTCAGGGAATGGATAACCTCGTGAGCAATGACAAGGTTATCAGAAATCTGTCTCCTTAGAATGAAAGCAAAACACCGCAATCTATTAGTGAGAATTTTTGTCAAAATTTTTAGAGAACATTACAAAGAGAGATTGGACGAAAATCAACCGGTCTAGCAGGAGACGTAATTCAAGGGATGAGAGTAATAAGTGTGTGTTAAAAAATATCCGAGAAAGTTCTGAAGATAAAAATAGTCCGAATTAAACAAATAATGTCGGAACTATGATTACCTCCCAACACCATTGGTAGAACAAGGTCGGGTACCCGTCAAGCCCAGGGGGTCAGCTTAAGGGCAAGTCTAGTGGGGTTGTTAAGCTGCTTGATCAATCAGTTTTTTTTTTTTGCCTCTTGTAGGATCTCTTAATTCCTATTAAATAGGAAGTTAACTTTTCTAAATTTCTTTTTCTATTTTTTCTCCTTAAAGAAAAAGCTAATAAAATATCTCTCTTCTCTTTTTTTTTCTTCTTTTCTCTATCTATTTTTTCTCTCTTATTTTTTAATCTCTTTTAAGGGTAGATCGAGTAAATGCACCTTTTGACCTCTAGGGTTAGGCATTTAGGGATCCATTTTTACATATCCCACTAGACTTGTCATAAGAGGACCCATTGACTGGATTGCATCAACAAACTAATCACCTTTGGGGATCGCAAACAAACATAATCTAGTTTTGAGCTTCAATAAGCGGGTTATCTGTGACTTGGAAGGCAGCAGGTATAATAGGAGTTGATGTCCAGGTAACCATCATCAAGCTGCTGCATAGAATGAATCTGATTTTTACGACGACGATTAGTGGCTCGGACATGGAAATATTTTGTATTCCAGTCGTGGTCTGTGATATATTGTGCATGAGAACGTTGCATCCAAATAGTTTCTTCAAGAGCCTGCAATTCGTTAAACTTTAGTCTCCAAGCTTGAGATCTGTATTAATTAACACGTCATGTACACGTTGGACTTCCATACTGATGTGGCCGAATTTTTTTTTTTTGAAGGGAGACTGAAATTAAATATATTAAAGAATGAAAAAAATGGTACATAAAGTAAAAGGAAACCAATAAATCGTATCCAGTTCCCCCAATTCTAGTTGATGTATTTTATATTACCGTTACAGAAATAAGCTATCCCAATTTAGAATGCTCTGGGCAGTGGTGTAGTGGAAGTTCGTGGAAGAGTGTTTCGCCCAAAAGCATATCATATATTTGATTTCGATAACCATCCTATTGATTGGCTTAGCTTTTCCTTCGAATGCCCGAGCGTTGCGCTCAGTCCAGATTGACCAAATTATTGCTGCTGGGATGAACTGCCAAATATGCTTGCCGGTCATGGAGAGGCCTGGTCTGGACCAACAGTATGCTAAATGTAGAAGATCCTTGGGTGTCGTCCAGCACCAGCTGCTAAGCGGCATGATCTCGAACCATATGGTTCTTGCTGAAGGACAATGCAGTAGTAGGTGTGAGGGGGATTCCTCATGGTTGCAGCATATATAGCAGCAATTAGGGAGTTGATGTCCTCATTTTTTTAGGTTATCAAGGGTTAGGATTTTATTGAGGGAGGCTTCCCACGAGAAGAAACAGATTTTAGGAGGGATGTGTGGGTTCCAAATGAAGCTTTTAGGGTAGTGGTTGGGGATAGAACCGGCGGTACGGAATTCGTACATTGATTTTACCAAGAACCCCTTCTTGTCGTGAGGCCAAATAATTGAGTCTTTTTGCTGGTTGATAATGGGCGGGGATGAAATTTTGTGAAGCATCTCTGCCAACATGGGGATTTCTGATTCCCCGATTTCACGAGTGAATTGTATATTCTAGTCGGAGCCCGTATTTGAGTTGGTGATGTGATCGAGGATAGAACCACTTTTGGACTGTGATATTTTAAAAAGTTGGTGGAACTCCTCCTTGAGTGATTTGTCCCCAGTCCAACTATCCCACCAGAATGAGGAGTTAGATCCTGAGTTGATTTTGATGGTACATATTTGATTTATTTTTCTGCCATAGGATATAATTGTCTTCCAACAGCTATGTCCATGTGGGAGTGAGATGGGGGCCGGCTACCACTCTGATTTGTGAGGCCCATATTTGTCTGTGATGACCTTATACCAAGTTGATCTTTTTCTTTGAAGAACCGCCATGTCTATTTTGATAGTAGCGCTTCATTCATGTCCCGGAGGTGCCGGATACCTAGATCGCCATTATCTATAGAGGTGCAGATGATTTTCCAGCTAACTAGGTGATATCCACGGGATGATCTGGATTTCTCCCAAAGGAAATTGCGCATCTTCTGCTCAAGAGTTGCCGCCACTGATGTAGGTATCCTGAAAATAGAGAGGAAATAGGTTGCAAAATTAGAAAGGCAGGATTTTACGAGAGTTAAACGACCACCTTTCGAGAGGCATTATGCTTCCAGTTGTCTAGTTTCCTATTGAATCGTTCAATAATAGGGTCCCAGATGGTTTTGGAGTAGGGGCGAGCACTAAGAGGCATTCCAAGATAATTAAAAGGAAGCTCATCCGAACCGCATGCCAGTCTTGCAGCCCAATCCTATAAAAAAGGGGTTTCTCCAATACCGATAAGCTTGGTTTTGGAGAAGTTAACACGGAGACCAGAAATACATTCAAAGCATTTTAAACAACTAAGAAGGTTGGAGAGATCAGACCATTTTGCATCTAGAAAGAAGATTGAATCGTCTGCATAATGAAGATGGGCAATAGGTTCGCTAATGATAGATGCTTTGAAGCCTTCAAATTTACCCATGGTCGCTGCCTTTTCAATGAATGTCGAGAGTCCTTCCATGGCTAGGTCAAATAAGAGGGGAGACAGGGGGTCACCTTGCCTTACTCCTCGAGAGCTATTGAAGCATCCAAAGGGTGATCCGTTTATCATAATGGAGAAAGATGCGGTAGAGAAGCAGAATTTCATCCAACGAATCCATTTGAAACCAAAACCCATTGTAGTTAGAATTGCCTTGAGGTATGACCAATTTATTCTGTCAAAGGCTTTTTCGAGATCTACCTTGCAGATGATACCTGGGGTACCTGACCTCACTTGCTTCAGACGATTGGCTAGTGCCTTTGAGATGATTTTGTATGTACTAGTTAGCAGGCTGATTGGTCTGAAGTCCTTGATGGATTCTGATTGTTCATTTTTTGGGACTAAGGTAATCAGAGTACCATTATGTCGAAGATCTATAGCATTGGTGAAGAAGAATTCATCGACCATCTTCAAAAAGTCTTTGCCTAAGAAGGACCAGCAATTCTTGAAGAATGCGATAGGGAAGCCATCATTACCGGGAGATCTGTCATCCCCTAGCCCCTTAATTGCTGTAAGTATTTCTTCCTCTGTGATACGGTTCTCAAGAATTGAAGCCTCCTGAGGAAGAAGAGATTTAATTGTGGTCTCGCTAAAGAAGGGTCTATTCATGAAATCGTCGTTGAAGAGCTGTTTATAAAAAGAAATGATGTGGCCGAATTTTTCACGCCCCCACTTTTTCAAAGAAACTGACAGCAGTTTATGAAGTTTAGAGGAGACCATTGGAACATCAGTAAGAGCACCCCAAGAATTCTTGAGAACTACATCAAAGAACTTATCATTTTGCAACCAAAAAGCTTCAAACTTTAATGGGGGGTTTGATTTTCTTTCTATTAGAGCACGTGTTCAATAAGATAGGGCAATGATCAGAATTGATGGATGGAAGATGAGATATAGGTACGTAGCCTGAGGAAATTGCAAACGCTATTGGTAATCTGAATAACATTTATCAACTCGCTCTCTAATACATGGTTTTTTGATTCCGTCGAGTCGCGTCTGACTCGGTTGACTCAAAACTCAAATCGAACTCCGTCACCACCTAGCTAACTATCCACTACTAAGCTCGGCACGTTATGGACTTGGTGCTACTCGGCCTTGATTAACTAGACTCGGTTGGTTCAATTTGGTAGACTCAGATTTATTTCTTTTTTCTTTCTTTTTTAACATTTTTGGCTTGTCTTTGACTCGGTCTACTCGTCCGACTCTATCTTTTCGACTCGGTCGACTCTAGTCAATCTCTTTTTTCTTTCTTTTTTATATTATCTTTTTGACTTGTCATTGACTCAGGCTGACTCGGAATCAGACTCGGCCACCATCGAGTTGCCCACTGAGTCTAAGTCGGCGAACCATGCTCTAATATTGAACGTAATGTTGGGAGCGTTTATTAGTCCAAGTGTAGGCCAGTCTTATATATATCTCCAACATCAATGAGCCCACATCACATCCGTCTAGCATAGCAGTAAAATCCAGCACAGAAAGTCGATCAATCCTATTACCACCCTGCTTCTCATTAGACGAGGCAATTGCATTAAAATCCCCTATACATGCCCAAGGAGCGGTGGAATTACTAGCAAAAGAAATCCAGTACATACCAAAGGTGGTGACGTTGGAACTCGAGAGGTGGACTATAAACAAAGAAGCAATTCTACGCAATTCCAGGGGTAGACGAAGTATACTTCAGGAAGTGGTAAATTCTCTCTATCCATCTCTCTATCCATTCAAGTAGGGGAGCGATTCAGGTGCCATCACTTTATTGTCATCACCATGACATATTTGGGTTACCATGGCTTGTAGAGCCCACATACATATGAACCAATGACTGATTTTTTATGAGAATAATTTACATGGTGAGAAAAAACATCCTCACAAAAAATCAGCTCATTCTAAAATTGGCAATCCAGTCATCCAGTTTTTTAAAAATTAACGGTAATTGAATCATTCATTTTTACCATTAAATTACATCAATAGATGATGGGGTTCCAAATTTTAGAATTATAGTTTGTTTGGACAAGGGATTTGGGGGAGGGATTTTGTGGGGACCAGGGATTTAGTTTCCACAAAATCCCTCCCTAAAATCCCTTGTCCAAACAGACTATTAGCTGATTTTTTGTGAGAATGATAGATATAGTGAGGAGACATCCTCACAAAAAAAAATCAGCCCTTAATTCATTTGTATGTGAGCCCCACAAGCAATGGTAACAGTGATGGCACTAGAACAGTGATGGCACTAGAACCGCCACCACTGTATTCAATTTCAAGGTCTGTATTGTAAAAACAAACACAATGAACTAACAACACTTTATGCATTAATGTAAATTGACCTTAAATCACCATCATTGGTTCTTTTGGAAACTTAACAAGAAAGAAAACCCTAATTTTCCCCACCACATTTGAGTCTCTTTTCATTTCCTCAAACAAACACCCCCAACCCACTTACACCACACACACAAACACTAATCCTAAATCCCAACAACACCCCCTAACTCCAAAACCCAATTTCAAAACACACCCTAACAATCCCAAACACACACACACACACAAATGTGCATGTATTTGTTCATCTCATTTTTCTTATTCAAACTAAGAACAAATTCTAATAGGAAAAGGATATGAAACTGATGAAGAATTCCTTGTTGAAGCATTATTCAGACTCTGCTCCTCTCCGTCCACCCCTAAACCTCCCAACAAATCTCCTCCATCAAACTCAATTGAGTTATCAAAAATCCCATCCAAATTAATCCCATTATCCTCCTCTTCATTACTCCTTAGTCCCTCCTTATTATTACCAAGAATCCCTTCAAATAAAAACTCTATATTGTCTTCAAATCCGGTGTCGTTAAACAAATCTGGTAACTCGCTTGATTTTTCAAGACTAATATTGGGTACGGGTAACGGGTTGAATCCTGAATCCATGCAAAGGCTCCATGGGTCTTCTTCAATTGGATGGATGACAGTTGACTGATCGATGGATTGGGGTAATTCAGGTGTAGGGATCTGATGAGATGGTGTCATTTCTTGTGATTCAATAAAATAAGAGGAAGAGGATTGTTGAAATTGTGGTGGTGATAGCTGTGGGAATTTTACGTATCTGCTGATGTCGAAATTCGTCACTGCATTCATCCCTCTGTACTCTATCGCTGCAACATCATAAGCCGCCGCTGCTTCTTCTTGGGTACCTATTAGAACCAAAAAAAAAAAAAAAAATGAGACATCGCCGCATTATTGTATTTGCGATTGCAGTAATTAAAATCACACTCATAGGATGATCGTAGCCATTGAAGCTAAATGAGAGTTAATTGGATGGATGGGAATTGGGATGATCACCTAATTTTGTTCAGAGATATATACATGAAATGGGACTCACTCTGTACCAAGTATTACATTTAAAATTATTCTATAATAGACTTTTAACAGTACAAAGACCCGCCCCAAACTATCCTTGTTGCCTGTTTGATTGAGAACTGGATACAGTAGGGGTGCCAACCAGTGGGTTCTAGTTAGGTTGTTGAACTACTTAGAATCTAAACATATTAAATAAGTTGGCCTAGGATCTTGTTTGTTCCAATTCAAGTCTGTTCTAGGTTTCTCTGTTCCAATTCTCTGACTTCATAAACAGGTTCCAGGTTCTATTGGTTAGGTTCAAATTGCATTGGTACCAAAGTATCTAGAACAAAATAGTTATCTAGCAGTTCTGGTCCTGACCTTTAAATATGTGAAAACCAGAAAAATCAGGGTAGACGGGTACCGATGGACGTCAACCTGTAACGCCCCAAGTTCCAGGCCGCCAAAGCATACTTGCACTAGTGTCTTGGCTTGTAATTAGGACCATATAAGATTTTAGTCTCGACTGTAGACTGCCAATAGCACGAAACACTGGCAATACATGACTATAGGATATAGGGTCATTTTATATTGGAGATTTGATGTGGCACCACATCGCATAAAAGAGGAATAAATGCTTCTAAGACCAATTGGGGATTCGACAAATAACATGTCATTTCTTGATTTGTTACCTGACCTGACATGCAAATGTTGTCAGTCTGACTTTACGTGACTTGTCAAACTAAAGTATTTAAATTAGGGGTTCGACAAACAACATGTCATTTATTGATTTGTAACTAGTCCTAACATTCAAACGTTATCGGCGTGACTGACTGCATATCATAGGGTGACACGTGACTTGTCAAATCGTAGAATTTTCTACTAAATTTGACCGCGTAGCGTTACGCAGTCCGAATCTAATATGGGCCCACTAAGATTGTGTTGAGGTGTCATTCATATCATGTAATAAAGAGGTCCACCTCAACACCATGGGGACCACTGTGAGTGTGTTCAATGTACGGACGCGTACGCGCTCGCATGGTTAGAAGCACGTGTACAAGTCACGTGTTAGAGGAGAAAGTGCATGCACATGCTACCTCACGTGAACAAAGACCTCCGGCACTAAACGACAGTCTAAGACACCTTGCCGGAATATAAAAGAATATTCCGTCAGTATCTGACACATCTAGCCGGTGAATATCTGACACACAAATAAGAAAGAAAAAAGAAAAGTAGGGATCTGAGTAAGAGATTATACTAAAAGTTCCCAAGTAGAGATATTTGTTGCCAAAAACACGGCCAATTCTTGCCTCCCACCGTCCATTATGATGGTGCCTGTCAGCAAAATCCGGCAATGTGGGTCAGATTTCAATCACCTGTAAACCCTAATTTCCGATAACCATTAAAAAAAAAATTTACCTTGCCACCCCACGATATTTAGACACCCCTCTTGAAAATCCACTACTCCGCCGGCGTAGCGAAGCTAAATACTCCTCCTTTGACACATTTCGCATTTCTTCAATCTCCTTTTCATATGTAGTTGCCTACATTTTTTTTCCAAATAAAAAATCGTCAAAAAAATTAATTAATTGAATATTAGGAAATAAAAAATAATTAATTATTTTATTAAATACCGGGAAATTCACAATAGTATCTCGGCCCCAGTACTTGATAGCCGCAAGATCATACGTATGAGCAGCAGCCTCCTCATCATCATATGCTCCTGGTTATACAGAATCAGAATAAACAAAGAAATTGCTAAGATGCGCCGAGGGAGGGTAAATATGTTATAGGATCAGGTCAAATAGGCCCTTAAAAAAACCCTTGTAGGGCCTACATGAAATGCATCCAGCTGATGATTTTTTGAGAGAATGATAACCTAAAATTAGGTTGTTCTAAAATTTGTAACCTCAAATCTATCCATTTTAAATCAATAATCAAAATAAAAATTTAAAACTTATAAATTTTTTAAAGACTTGAGAAGGAGATGATTTTTTAATATGATGAAGAAGGAGAACATAATCTCTAAAAATCAACTCCTTCTAAATGCATTACATGTGGGCCCTACAAATAAGGGGTTATATAAGGGGCTATGTAGACCCATTGTCATCTCAATGGCAATGGGTTTTTTTTAAAAGAAAAAGTCTAGAGAGAGAAAGGAGAGAGGGAGGGGATGAGATTTGGAGGGGTGCTTACCCAAATAAACTAAGGGCAGCGACAAAAGCGGTAAAAGAACGTTACATTTGCAGATCACCACGCAAGCAAGAAGATAAAATAATCAGAAATCAGGAGAACAAAATCAAATTAAACAACCCAAGATAAAATTAAAAATCTAAGACTCTGTTTTAAGATTAAAAAGTAACCTTGTCTTCCCTTCTTGTTCTGAATAGGATTCCATGAGTTCTTGTCCCACAGATGTGCTTCATACCTTCCTGTCCATCTATGCCTGTTATCAATTTCATCGACATTTTAATTATCATCATCAAATTGAAAATCATAATCATAATCTTCAAAACCCTTTACAATGAACATGCATGCAGAGAGATTTGAAGAATACCCAGATTCGAAAACTCAAATTTAAGTTCAAAATAATCAACTTAATTAATACACACATTCATATTGATAATTTGATATATTGATATTGATATCTATATATATATATATATAGATATGGAGTATACGTAGTAGTATAAATTAATTTTGAAGTACCTGGTAACTCCTCTGTAAATGGAACTTCTCCTTCCTGGGCTGTTATTAAACTGACGTTTCTCTGGATTTGGAGTTCTTCTCGTTCGTCTGATCTTGGGTTTGGCTGATTTTGAAGGAGGAGGAGGAGGAGGAGGAGGAGATAAAGGAAGTTGATTATTGTGAAGAGAAACAGAATGATCATCAGTAGTTGAAGCTGAAGAAGAACAAGTAGAAGATGGAGGAGAGCTCTTCATCTGTGTTTTTACTGCTAAAATGATGGGACTTCTAAAATCTGTGTGTGTGTCTTTCTGGTGGTGTCTTTAAAATAAGGCTCCTACTTTTTAAGTTGTTTTAGCTTTTTTGGTAACCTAAGTTGGTTTACCAAAGCAGAGAGAGAAAGAAGAGAGAGAAAGAGAGGAGAGAGAGAGAGAGAGAGAGAGTCAGACTCTCAGACAAAGATGGGCGTAAGAGAGAGAGAGAGACGGGGTTGTAGTTATAATGAGAGGTTTGGGTGGGTTAAGTTTTTAACCGAGGTTAATTAACCCATGGTTAAGTAAGTACCCAACACTTGGCTTAAGGTGTAGCCATGCTTCCAATAAGGTTTCAGCTCTTCACTGGCCCTCTCTTGTTTGGGAATCTGAAGTTTTTCCTCTCTTCTCTCTACTTTCTCTCTCTAGAACCCTCTGATTTTTTTGGTCCACAAAAAGATTAAACTTTAACCCTGTTCTTGTTCAGTAATTTTTGTGTGTTTTTGCTTGTAATTAGGTATGGTACTTCAGATAGTATGATAATAATATGTAACAATCAATTTCAGCTGTTGGATATTGGGTTAATGACGTCAATAATCTTATTTAGTGCTTTTTAATTTTTGTAAAGTGTGGTTGTAATTAATTATACCTGAACTATGAAGCACGCACACTTTATTTGAGGTCGCAATATTTGGATACACGGACGTACGGTTGACACTTTATGTACATGTTTCATGAGATTTTTTGTTAATATGTTCAAAAAATGAAACAAAACATTTCACAGAAATATTTTTTTATGTTTCTTTGTCTTTTATTATTGTCGAAAGTATTTTTTAAAGTTTTTTGAAGAATTTTATCTATATCCGTATTCTCGTGTCTATGTCCGTGCTTCCTAGAACCTGAGAGACGACGTGTAGTGAGGATCAAAATAGAAGTAGGTCAAATGCCCTCAAATTTGAGCTAAATATATTGCAAAGATACCAATTGAAAGTGATAAAATTTTGAGCCAATTATGAATTAGGTAATATGGAAATAATGACACGTGGTATTGTAAGTTAGATTGGTCCCACTAAAATCAGAAAAATCCCAATGTTCAGTAACTTTGGAATATTGATTTTTATATTTTTTTCATTTTTCTTTTTAATAATCTATTAAGAAAAAAGTAAAATTGATTTTCTCTTAAATAAAAGAGATGGGATAAAAGTGTTTTAAGTGAAAATACCAGATAAACCTTCATACATAGGCATCTAATATGTTATTCAAAGGGTAATATTTTTTTTAATTCTTTTAAAAAAATGTTCTATGGTATTCCATGAGTAAAATAAAATTTTTGGTTCATTAAGGTCGCGTCTCTTTAAAATAATACAAAATATAGATATAAATAGATGTTTATAAAATATGTATTTTAAACTTTTAATTTTAATTTTAATTTTAATATAGCTTTAATTTCTAAATGTTATATTAGAATAATATTTTTAAAATTAAAAAAAATTTACGTCCACATTGCAATTCTCCTTAAAATAGCTCTAAGGACGCGCGCAAATCTAACTTTACTAGTATTTCTATGTAATTTTAAATTACACCCTCAACTCCATGCTTTAGTACTTATTCTCAGATATTTGGTACAGTCTGTTGCTATTGATATTATAGACCTAGGATTTAGGAAGCACGAATACTTCAAAAAAGACTAAGTATTTGTGTTGGATACGAACACAGACACAACCTGGACACAGCTCAGATACGTGTCGAACACGCCTCATGTGTGTCCTACGTGAGTTTTGGCCCAAACACATTTTGGACACGACTAGGACATGTCTAGGAAACATTTTTGGATACTTTTTAGGTTATTTTTTTCTTTAAAACATCTAACTTGACATATTGTTACAATTGATATCTTATTTAATACTGAACTCCTTTAAAAGTCCATTTTTATACTAAAACACCAAAAAATCTTTCCAATTTTGCACTAAATCCACCATCCACCCCCACCCAAACCATGCTTCTAAAATTCTAACCTTTAGTACACCAGAGAAGAAGGTCAAAGCTTTGCCGCATGACTTTATGACTTATGACCTTCTATATTGACTTGTATAAAGCTGAAATATGAATCTTTATAGTTAAAATTATAATTTTTTATTAATTATATATTTTATAATTAAATTATTTATATAATTAATTAATCAATTATGCTAGTAATGTTCGTATCTTATTTTTAGAGATTTTGTCGTGTCATAGATCGTGTTGTGTTCCGTGTCACGTGTCCATTCCGTCCTTCATAGCCGAGGATTAAATCTTGTTGGCACCGAACTTTGTATAGTAAATTTTTGATGGATTTGTGCATAATGTAGAAGGGATCAAGTACTTTCTTCCCTTTATTGCAGGCGTTGATGGTAGTTCTTTGCCATCGATAAGGTGCCTCTTTTGTGTTGTAATTCGGCGTTAGCCATATCATTTAGGTATATATATAATGTGTAGAATGCACACCCATTTATTATGTTTATAGTCTGTTTGGACAAGAAATTTTGGGGAGGAATTTTGTGGGACTAGAAATTTGGTGGAAAAATCATATTATATTTTTCCTCAAAATCCCTACTCCCCACAAAATCCCTCCCTAAAATCCCTTTTCCAAACAGACTATTAATGAAACTAAATATCTAAAAGTTTAACTACTTATTTATGCCCCAAACTAAATATCTAATCTAGGTAAAAGTCAATTCAGTATATTAGAGGCGTAAGAGGAAGGATTTGAAGGTGGTTAGTTAGACTTATTTCTAGCTACTTTTTTTTGTTCTAATTTGTTATGTTTATAGTAGGAAATTAGGTTGCCAAATTTGGGAGATAAAAAAGGATTTTGTGTTTCAATTTTTTTTTTTTTTTTTTTTTGGTTTTTTGAAAGCACAAATTCCCATTTCTTGGAAGACTATTTTTTTAGTTAAGAGAAAGAGAATGGACGGATGGTGTATCGTACACTCATAACCACCTTTTTGTCAAACCTGCACAAATCAAGTTAGAAGGTCAAGGGCATGCTTTTCTAACCTGCGCAGGTAGCGTTATTTACCAAAATTTACTGCGTTGGATTTTGTAATTCTTTATTTTTTAATATAATTATCTTTCAACTTCAAAATTTTTTTTTACTGCGTTGGGTTCTTGACACCTATGCGGCGCTATGCCATTTTTTAGGGATTTCCCTATCAGTTTGTTTGTTTGTTTTTTGATTCATGTAGAGAAAAGGTTTTGTCTTGGGGTTGGCATTGTGTTGGATCAATGAACCTTCCACCTTGAATCCAACCCTAATTCTTTTAGCAACTTGGGTGAAGTATGTTTGAGAAATAATAATTTTTGGACCGAGCTTTATACAAAACTTATGTCAGATGCATATGTGGTAAGATAGGATCTACTATTTTTTTTCTTCCCAAAAGAAAAGTGTTGCGGAAGGGTTGCCAACTTATGTAGTTGTTGGACTGAGCGTTGAACATTTATTTTGTAAAATGGTCCGTCTAAAGACAATACTCATGTTTGAGGGGAGTAATGCTATGGTTACCAAGTCATAAAATCCAAAATACAATCTTGGGGCAGCGTAAAAGAGAGTGACATTATGTGCACCTTTGTTTGAAGGAGGGTGTACGTTACTATGTAAGTGTTTGGTGGTGTTCAGTTTGTACCGTTAAATCCTAAGAAGCACGGACACTTCAATTTGAGTAGCGTATTTGTGTCAGACACGAACACATGTTAGATACGTATCTGATACGGCACATGTGTATCACATGTGACATATGACTTGTACACACGAAGGACACGCTGCAGACACGCCATGTAACTTAATTTTTTTTTTGAATATCAAATTTGAAGCATTATAGTACAACTAAAAATATCATTCTTGTGATTTTTATATTGTAGCAATTTAGCATCAGTATTGATACATTAAGAGCTGTTTTTTTGGAGAGGATGTTCTCCTCACTATGTATTTCTTCATATTCAAAAATCAGCTCGTTCTAAAACTTTTAACCCCATCAAATTAACCGTTAAAAAATTTACAAGTTTTAAACTTTTATTTTGACCGTTGATTTAAAACTGGTAGATTTGAGGTAAGAAGTTTGTAATAAATAAAGTTTCTTTCACCAAAAAAATTATTGGTTGTGCATCTCTACTACAAAAGAGGTTCACATATAGCAACATTTTTGTGTCCCAAGCTTACCATCCAGAACCGTTCCAATGCAGTAATCCTCATGCTCCCAAACTGTACTCCCGCAGTTCTACTAGGAAGGCTCTTCGAAACTTAAAAACATTTTTTAATTGGAGGCTCTAATTAGTCTTGACTCTTTAAAGAGTTTGGGCGCTCTAATTACTTAGGTTTTAAAGAAGTTGGCATATATGATTCGTGATCCAAAAACTTGTTTTTAAAAACTAATTTAGATTTTGTATCACATCAAAAACTGTTTCTTAACTTTAATATAAAATCTATATGATTTCATTGAACAAATCGGAAACAACATTCTTTTGTTTTTTAAAATCCTATATAATTTTATAGTAAATTCTAAAACAATTTTAGATGTGATACAAAATGGAGATTAGTTCAGGTGTAAATTAATTTTTGAAAACAAAGTTTTTGAATCGCGAACCACACATTCCTTTAAAAAATTTAATTTTTTTTTTGCTTATCCCGTTCAAGATAACATAATTAGGGCAACCCAAACAACTAATTTGCGCAAACATGGGAAATTCCCACAACTTGGACAAAGTAGATTTGTAACTTGAGCAAGTATAGACAGTAAGTAACCTGATATTACAGTAGTTTGAAAATTAAAATTTACAACACTAAGAAGCACACATATAAGTAGAGGTGTCTTCTAATAACTTACATGAAACTTCTATAATAAGATTTAATAGGAGAATCAGAATGTAATTCCAGTAGCACAGAGATGAAGACCCCCAGATTCAATTCTGCTCTTAAGGATCACCCTATCAAACAGAAATCTTTCATCCAGGACCTGCAACTCCTCATAGTCATCTGCGTCGTAGTAGTTCGATCTTACGGCCTTACAGTCTCTACCATCTTTCTTAATTTCTTTCTCAAACTTTTTTATGTAATTCCTGATGTCGTTGTGAATTGCAACGGCTTCAGTCGGTTCACGAGCAAATGAAAACTGAAAATTCCTGGTCGATGTTGTATCTCTATCGATTACCTTGTCTTCATCTCTAATGGGTTCCTTGGTATTACTTCTTGCCATTGAATCTGAACCCTGGCGGCTGAATGTGCTCTGAACCTGATCATCTGATTCCTGCAAATATAACAATCAATCTTACAAGTAGCCCAGATCCTCTAAATGATTCTAATATCTGTCTTTTCATTTTTCTCATTTTTTGTTCTTTCGTTGTCTCTTTCTTGTTGTTCTTTTAATTTCCACAGCAGGACATATTATTTATTCTTTTACTTTACCATCTTTTCCTCAGAGCCATATCCACTCAAAGAAATATTACACTTTTCGATTCTAATGAATTTTTGGAGTCTACATATACCCAGCTAGGTGCATTACGCTAAAAAGTTCATCCAAGTAGTAGCATGTAATACTAATATCAAAATCAGAGAAAATACAAAAACCGCAATCATGAAGGAAACTAGGGGAGCCTAATTAGGAAGGAGCTGTTTAATTGAGAAAAACCAGCTTGTATTGTGCATAAAGAAGACAATTATAGTTTCCTACAAATGCCATTTCACAAAATTTGATTCTGTAATAACTTTAGCTAAGAAAACAGACGCGGGTTGGATGTGTTCAAATGTTTAAAATCAATATTTTCTCAAATGGGACAACACCTCGTCCATTTTCCTCATCTTTCTCTGGGTGAGTAAGCGGAGATTGGACCAGTTATCTCATATAGTACAGATACATGCTTGTGTTCTCCTACTTACATTTTGACCACAACGACTTAGCAAGCATTTTTTAAAATGATCCAAAAAAAAAAGTCTGTAAAAAATGGACCTTATTATGGCTGATGTGTCCATTGACACAATAGTTAGCTGAGGCACTCGAACTTGTGGACGGCAAAAATTTATTGTCGCTAACTGGAGGAGCAGCCGCTGGTAAACTGACTGGTTGGTCCTCTGGTGATGAGAAATCTGAACTATCAAAAGTCGATATTGATACACATTCATCAAAATAATTCATGGCTTCTTCAGTTAGACGCTTGGACATCTTCCATCTCTCAACGCTGTTCTGGTCTCATGGTTTCATGGAGTCACATATAAATAAACAGATAAGTAGAAGTAATTCAGCAAAACTAGAGGAAAATGAATGAAGAGTTATGTCCTCTAAGCTAGCCACATAACTAACTAACTAGCCTCTAAAATCACAATGTCGTGCAATATTGAACCATTTTCATGACCTAAATGAACCTACATGTACCCAACATGTTGATGCATATCGATTAAATGTGATCCCGTCCACAATGGATCTTCTTGTAGACCACCTTAACTAGATTTTTACCACTCGGAGGAAAACAATTTATTGGATGGGCTTCAAATCCGATTAGATTTATCCTTTGGGGACATCAATCATGAACGTCAAACCTAGAAGTAGGATGGTCCAGATGGACTGATATGTACAACACGTTTAATTTAGAGGCTATATAAAGTGCTTATGTGACTGGCATAAAGATCTTAACTCATCAAAGACATTGAGAATCACATCAATTTATACTTTTCTCCTTGGTCGAGATTTTTGAGTTGGAACAGTCTTCGGTTCTGGAAGTATCTCCTCTAAAATTCTACTCAGTTCTTGTCCTCGGTGCTCCTCAACAGCCAGATCTGCCCTGAGTTTCCTAGCGCGTTCCTGAGACTGCAATTTGATAGACGAGTTCTACATTATGCAGGTTCCTTACTAGAAGAAATAACAAGGAGACACCAAAACAAACTAAATCACAGTAAATCAACATGCATCACGTTTCAGGGTATAAAATGAGAAGTTGGGGTTAGTTTGGAGGTTCTACATTTAATGAGAATGAGTTTTTTAAAGAAAAATTGGGGATTTGTGGAAGTTGATAATGGGGTTAGTTTGGAGGTTTCTTTGAGCCCAGTTGGAAAGCTTGTCCACAATTAGCAAATAGGAGGAAGTAAGGTCATCTAAAAGGTCTTTGAATTGTCATATCATCATTGCACAATTGTCCCTCAAAAACTATAACTAAAGGGAAGTTCTTAGTGTATCCGATATGGGTTTCAAAAAGTAAAGATTTTGAAAGTCTGTATATCTCACTTAGAAATTTGCATATGGTTTGTTTGGATGGGGGATTTTAGGTAGGGATTTTGTGGGGACCAGGGATTTGGTGGAGAACTAGTTAGATTTATAACATGATTTCCAACTTGTTTTCCACCAATTCCCTGGTCCCCACAAAATCCCAACTTAAAATCCCCCATCCAAACAAACCAATAGTTCATTAACTTTGATGTTTGCCACTGAGATTGTATTTCCTTCTCTAACACAATAAGAAATGTCAGTGAGATGGATGGTTTACTTGCTATGTAGAATCTGCTTAAATTCTCCTCCTTTGCTTGTAGGAGCACTCTGACCTAATCTATTCCTTTCACATTTTCCTTGATAAAATTGTTAATTACAGAACAGGTTATACTTGATTCTACAAAATTCATATTCGGGAAAAGGCTTCTAAGACCCTGATGATTATGTCATGCCAAAGCTGCACAGAAGTCGATAATGACAGCAGAGTTTTTGCCCCCAACGATTGAAAACTAAGACTCCTATATGGTGTAATTTTTCATTAAGATGTATTGGAGAAATGGGGAAAAATATCCCAGAACAGCTGCTCCATGATTTCACAAATTCCATCTTCCCTTCTCCCACCACTATTAAATGACTGCGCTACTCATGCATCTTCAGAAACCTTAGTAGCAAATTGTCGATAAAATTCAAGCCTTCAAGGCCAGCAGTTAGCAGGAAATAATACAATAAAAGGTATGTAACAATAAGGACATAAGAACTATGCACATGGAAAATCAAGAGGCTCAGATGGATGTTCTTTACTGGCCACAACCACCTCCACCAAGAAAAAGCTCAAGTTACTCAAACCAATTGGATATTTTTATATAAGACTAGGGATGATCAGTAATTTCCATAAACCTCCAACTACAGAAAAGTAAATGACTGATACAAACAGCAAATACAAAACCTGCTGGAGCTTTGAGGCGTATTCCCTTCTGATTTCTGATACTAACTCAATTGCATCTGGATTTACCAATTCAGGAGGGATATCAGATACATTGGTTGTGGCAATAATGGAGGGGTTCTTCCTTTGAATGACCTGAATCATGAATTAAATACCAAAATGAGACCAACTAAGAATATGCTTGTAACTTAACAACAGGATTCACGTAATTGAGTAATTTTGATTCAATGGAACAATGCTCAGTTTTAGGATTCAACAAGAAGGAATTATTTCCTTAGAAAAGAATGAAAGTCCAAAGATCATAGGTAGTGACAAATTATAGGCTGGAAATAACTTACATATCTCACATCTCAACAAAATACACAAAGAGTGTTTCCAACAAAATTTGTGACCTTACAAGGAATTCCTTTAACCTAAGTTGCATGAATTCTTCTAAATGAGTTATATACCAACGTTTCAGCCTTGCTAAAACAACTCTAATTCCGTTTTGGCATTTCACATCAACTGCCACTAAACTACCTCTAATACATCTAGGAAAAAAGGCAAAAGGTTCATAACCAAAGTAACTTACATTTTCAAGGTCATTTTGGATCTCAGAAATAGCACGCCTTACTTCAGATCGAACAGTTTCATATATGCCACCAGTTCCTGCATCACCTGCTGGATGATCACCCTCAAAAGACTGAGGATTTGATCACAAAGCAACTTAGTCATGCATATTTATTTATTTTTTTTGCTATATTCAAAAACCAAGATCACACACACACACACACAAAAAGGACCTTCATCTGTTCAGAAACAGCTTTGATCGTTTTCTCCTCAGCTTCAGAAAATGAACTTGTAGAGATCCCATCTTCCCACTCTAGAGCTTGCACACATGGCTAAGATACACCAATATAAATCAGATAATATATTAGTGCTCACTTTTCAAATAGTTGGGATAAGGCTAGGGTGATGATAAACAGATTCTTAGCAACCAAAAGGAATAAGTTATAACAGCTCTTATAGAACTTACAGAGAAACCATCAGAAGGCTCCGAATGTGGATGCTGACTAGACCACGTTTGCGGAGTTTTTGCCCGGTTCGACCTTTCAGACGCACTTGAACTTACATTATTAGCCTTCTTCTGCAAATTGCGTTTCAAAAATTCCCTCTCAAACTTAAAGATAGATTATAATTGTTATCAATGTCACTATGTTTTCACCCATTTGAAGAACAAAGATCAGACCTCAAAGGCAAAGTTTAAACTAGTTGTAGACTAGTAGTCTCATAATCAAATCGAATGGAATCGAATTCTTCAAATTCTTCTGTACATTGGGTTTCAAATTTCCATTGTTTATATTCTCAAACTTAAACATATTTATTGTCAATGTCATTTTGTTAAAACACCCATTTGAAATAACACAAATCAGACCTCAAAAACAAAAACTAAACAACTTATGGATCTAAGAATCCGATCAAATCAAATCGAATTTTTCAATGCAAAATAACAAAGACAAACCTCAGAATTCTCATATCGTCCCCTTGAAACTGATCGTCTGCGTCGTCCCGCGTCGACTGTCGACAAACCTCGTCCCCTGTCGATCGTAGACAAACCTCGTCCCCTGTCTACCGTCGACAAACCTCGTCCCCTGTCGACCGTCGACAAACTTCGACCCAATTCTTTTGAAGCACCACCGAACTTATTCCCAGTTTCAGAATTTCTAATAACCGATCTCCCTCTCCTATTATCAGAAACACAGTTTCCCTCTGATTTCGTAGGAGATACATTAAATTTGGATTCCTTTTGATCAAATTTGGCAACTCTGTTTAAGCTTTCGGATTCAAGTAAATCTGGAGGTGACGAACTAGTACTACAAAACAAGGGGTTATCCCTTTTATTCAGAAAATCAACAATGCTACTAGACGAAGAAGTTCTCGATAAAGCGCTTATGCTTCTCGATCTTCTATGAATGCCTGCCTTACCCAAATCCTCTGAATTACCTTCCCTTGCAGAAGAAGATGTTGGATTAGAAGTAGTTCCAGGGTTTCCTCTTTTAGATGTCGATTTGAATGCCGAAACAGCCATATTTCAATCAAATAATGTGAGGAGAAGAAAACCCAGAATCTAAAATTCCTTTAGAACCAAGTTTTCAAATTTAAAAACAAGATTGAGATACCCATGAAGAAGCTGATTAAACAAACCCTAATTATTCATTTGCAGAAACTTTTTAGCTGATTTTGAGAGACCCCAAAATCTGATTTTGTGGGTACTGGGTAAGATCACGAGGCAATGATTACAACAAGGAAACGAAGATTGGTTTGGTGAATCAAAAAAGGAACAAAAAGAAGAATTTGAAAAGACAAATTTGGAATCTTAATTCTTTTGAAGCGGTGAGCGTGGTGGGGATTTTACAAGGAAACTGTGACATGACACTCTCAGTGGATCGGAACTACATTGTAACCCGATCCGATCTTGTAATATGGGTTTGGAGTTCGGATCCTGATACCAATTTTGCATCTTTTTACATATGTTTATACTTTGATGCCCCTAGTATATGGGTGACTAATGTGATAACATGACTGAATATTCTTCACATCGAATTACCCTCGTATTCAAGTGGCTAATATTTAATATATGCGCAAGTGTTAACCAGTTTATTCAGTAAAGCATGTTGTTATTATTAGAATAAACTTGAGTTCAAATTTCGTTTGCATCAAATAAATTTTGGAGGGCATGCATAATTCAAATGTATGAATACTCTTTGTTGTCGTCGATTGCTTATCCAACCCTCCCCTCCTAATTAGGAGTTGTATTCTGTGTTAGTTAGTGACATTTTTTTCTCATGCTTTTATTTGTACTTTTTGTGCTTGAAGGCGCTGATGTGAATGAGTAAAAAACTAACTTGGTTGCTGATCAAAATTAGGGCACAGGAGTTACGTTTGGAATTTAATCGATGGAAAGAGCCCTTATTTATGACCCAAGAAGAATGGTTTATCAGTCTTGTAACTGCTTCGGCACTATTTTTTTTTTTTTGATCGATAAAGTGCTTCGGCACTATTATAAACAACTTCGGCACTATTATAAACAACTTTAACCCACACTTCTTAAAAAATGAGGACAAGGGTCCGTTGTAAAGGAGGGTGCACATTATGACTCATCATCTAGCCAGTGAGTGTTTTTTTGAGAAGAATACGGACGTGAACATACAACACTTAACACCTGAACGATGCACATAATGTACACCCTTCAACACTGAGACAATATTGTTAAACTATATCCTCAACAATTAACTTAGAAACTAATAGGGTTGTTGATCACTTGTTAGCTAGGCCGCGTCTGACTTCTGTTTTTATTGAGATTGTCCGTAGTTCTTTCGTCCAAGACCTTGAGGATAAACGGAGAAGGTGTATTTTCGTTATTAAGTTGTCTGTCCTGGTTGGGATCTCCTTAAAAAGATTTAGAAATGACAAATATAAAAAATTATATAAAAGAAAAGTAGATTATTGTTTAAATGAGTTAGTATTTCGTCTAATTATCTGTGTGCTCTGTAGAATCGACAATACATATTCTATAAAAATTGGTGTAAATTCTATAAATTCGATATACCATTTCGTAATTGTATTATTAATTCTTACACAACTCACAAATCATTTGGATTAAAAGCTCCATGGAATAGAGGGTGAGTTAAAAAAAAGGTTTCTTTTAAAATACCATTTCCCTAGTTCAAAGGCATCAAGGCATTGGCGTGATAAGAAGAAGCAAAGATCCTGTCTAAGATATGCCATCAAGTACAAGGAAAGGAACCATTAAAAATTCCTTGGTCCAACAAGTACAATACAATCATCCACACACAAAAACCCAACCTACCAATCCAACGGTATAAAATACTACAAGCCCACTGCCTAATCTAAACCGTAAGATCTCCAATTAACAAATAAGCGGTGGCAGATCTTCCTAGAAAATTTTTCTAAAGCCGATCAAATTTATGGTACTTCAAGTTTGATCCATTCGCTTTTTTTCGTTTTTGTCTTGTCTCTCTGTATTTTACCCTAATTTGGGGAAGTGTTAGATTTTCTGCTCTTGAAGATCACCGGAAGAAATTTATAGCTTTTGAGGTACGACTGAGTAATCCTCGCCCTCTCTCTTTGCCATTCTTTCTTATCTCTACGAAGATCTGTCATTGATTCCTAGGGTTAGGGTATTTTTTTTGGTTCAATTGATTGGATCCGGGTCCTTCAAAGGAGCAGATATATTATTATTGTTTTTATTTTTTTGGTTCTAGATTTAGTTTTATTTATTGTCCTGTTACAAATTCACTGTTCCTGCTTACCAGAATTTAGTTAAATTTGGAAGATTTTAGGGGTTTCTATTGGTTTCATTGAAATCAGGGTTTCATAAGGAAATTTGGGATTTTTTCTCAATTGTTACCTGCTTGAGGATTAGGGTTTGTGGGTTTTCTAACATTTTTTCATTAATTGGTAGTTTTCTGACAATTTCGTTAGCTATTGACGAGGAATAAAGATACTCTAGGTTATCAATTTTTGAGGAAGAGTTGAATTAAGATTCGTCAAGTTTCCAGGTTTATCTGTGAGTGTTTCAGCTGTTAAACATTCTGTACAAAACAAAGGGTTATTGGAGTTTTTAATTTTTATTGATCCGAGGTCATAGTTGGTTCAGTTGGGAATCTGTGTTGGTTTATGGCGTTTGAATGCCATGAAGAAACAGGAGATTCGTTATCTAATACTTCTGTAGTAGATCGTGTAGATAGTCCCTGGGATGAAGAAGTTGCACCTACCCAATTCAGTTGTTCTAACAATTTGAGAGGTGTTTCACAGTCTGATTGCAACAAAGAAACTCGGCTATCTATAATTCCAGTATCAGATTCTGAGTTTCAGAATAAAAAACTCCCTCTAGCTGATAATTCGGCTTCTGATTTTCGCCGGTCAATCACTGACCTTCCCCCAGCATTAGTATCTGAAATCCTTCACCTCCTTGATGCTAAAGAACTTGGAATTGTCTCCTGTGTCTCCACACTTCTCCACAGGCTTGCAACTGATCACCATGGGTGGAAGGATTTATATTGTGAGAGATGGGGCCAGCCTTTGGGCTCAATTCCCTTGGGTTTGGGGTTTATGGAGGAGAGATCATGGAAGAACCTATTTGTAGAGAGGGAATTTAGAAGTAAGGCATTCATGGGACGTTACAGTATTGATGTCCTATATGGCCACACTGAAGCAGTTCGCTCGGTTTTCCTTCTTTCCTCTGCAAAGCTTATATTTACAGCTGGATATGACTCTATTATTCGAATGTGGGACATGGAAGACGGTTTGTCGATTTCATCTTCTCGACCTCTTGGGTGCACCATTCGAGCAGTTACTGCGGACACCGGAGTTTTGGTGGCTGGGGGAACTGATGGGTTCCTTCAATGCTGGAAGGCAATTGAAGGGCTTCCTCATTTGTTCGATCTTACTGGTTCCCAAAACCAGAATTCTGAATTCCGCCTTTGGGAACACGAAGGACCTGTAACTTGCATTGCTTTGGATCCCGTTAGGATTTATAGTGGTTCATGGGACATGACTGTTCGAATCTGGGACCGTTCTATCTTGAAATGTGTAAAGGTTTTGCGTCACAGTGATTGGGTTTGGAGCCTTGTCCCTCGTGGGTTTACTGTTGCGAGCACAGCAGGTGGGAATGTTTATGTTTGGGATATTGATAGAGGAAATCTGGTTACTGTCATTCAAAAATCTCATGTAGGTAATACCTACTCTTTGGCACGAAACCAGACAGGGGATTTACTCTTCACAGGAGGAGAAGATGGGGAAATTAAGATGTTTCAGATCACGAGCCATGGCATGGATAATGATTTTACCCCAATTGCAACTTGGACTCCTCACACGGGTCCTGTCCATTCCCTTGCATTCGAGTTTCCCTGGCTTGTTTCGGCTTCTGCTGATGGGAAGCTCTCATTGATCGATGTAAGAAAGCTGCTGAGACCAAGAAGGCCAAGCAACCTCAGCAAGGTTAAACAGTCAGTTTCACTGAGTAGGGAGGTCCCACAGAAAATGCTCCATGGGTTTGGACGCAACTTATTTTCAGTGGATATTGGTGCTGATCGAATTGTATGCGGTGGGGAGGAAGGTGTTGTTAGGGTTTGGAACTTCTCACAAGCTCTGGAGATAGAACGGAGGGTTCAGGCACTAAGAGGCATAAGGTTAGAGAATAGGATGAGGCGTCGCAAGGTTCAAATAGAGATGAACAGTAAGGGTGGTCGAAATGGTCAATGTTCAGTTCTAGCCAAGAAGAACCAGATGAATGGCAATGGGAGTGGGATCTGGCATAGTAGACGCTCAGCGAGTGGAAAGCTGAAGGCATAGCTGTGGGATTCCATGGTTAATCGTCCACATTTGCAATGTAGGTAACTAGGTGTTACAACTTTTTCATTGGTATTGTAGCATAATTACTTCACCTCCCTTGGTTTAATCAGGTGTAGAATCTGTTCATCTTTCATCATCACCAGCAGTGTTTGAATTTGATAACAGATGTGATTTTTCATACAAGTCATGTTATGGGTTTTTCCCTTGTATTCACTCTTCTTTCTTATCTTTTTAGAATGATTGTTGCCATTTACACATGGTGTGCAGCAGAATATTATTTCCACAGGAAAGCTAAAAAAAGGAAAAAAAGAAAAAGAAAATTCGGCTGGAACTCATGGATAAAAAAGCGGAGTGCAAGACAATTTATCTTGCTTTTCCCTTGTGCAAAATGTTTTGTTCTTAACCTAGTTGCGAGATGATCTGGAAGTGATCATTCTGTGCTTCAAATGTATTATTAAGCACTCCAAATGCAGCTAAAATAACTGACAGAAAAGTGATGGTGGAGATACTTTTTAGTGCTTGAATCTTATGTTGAACACATATGTTGGGATCCTGAGAATGTCAGGTTTTGACAAACGATCACGACCTTTGATTTCAATCATTAGAAGATTTACAACTCAGCTGATAAATTAATGGCCACATCAGGGAAGGTTCAGTGAGTTGTAAACCATCGGATGGTTGAAATCAAGGTTGGGATCTTTTGTCAAAACTAGGTGACCCAGAACCCATGCACTTCTATAGTATTTGAGAGAACTAACTGCCCATTCCAACAGGTTCCAAGTATAACTTGAATTTTAGGCGTCTTCCCTTCAATTTTGGGATGGGTCAGGATCCTGGGACACGCTGATCGGGATCATTTATGGGCATATTTTGAACCGTCCGATAATTGCAATTAAGGGTCGGGATCTTCTGTTAAAATTTGGCGTGCTCTCAGATTTTGATCCTTGCTGGATTATCCATTGCAAGTAAAAGGGTGAAATGGTCGGATTTGAGTTGTATCTACAGTTTCATAGTCGAACCTGTCGTTACAAAGTAAAGAGGTGAACTGTTTTGTGAAGTCTAAAACAAATGACCACTTTTCCATTTTTTTCTTTCTTTCTTGATCATGATCCGTGGGCCCACTAAAATAAAGAGGTAAACAAACTGGTAAGAGTATCATTTTCTTCTCTTCACTGCTCGTCTGCTCCATTTATAATCAAGAAAGAAAGAAACAAGGAGAGAGAAAGAAAGTAACAGAAGAAAAGAAAAAGAAATGGAGAGAGAGAAACAGTTACAAAATCAGAGTTTCAACCTCAGAAGAAGATTTGGAGAGAGAAAGAAGAAGAAGGAGTTGAATCCAACAACAACAACAACAAGAACAAGCAACACCAGATTGATGATGACGGTGGTGATGATGGTGGTATTTCTAACGACCTTGTTTGATTTGAGTAATGGGCAATTTCCTTATTTGTCCTCTCATGCAAGAAGCAGAAGCAGCCAATCCTCAAAAAATGTCTCTTCGCTTTTCATAATTGGAGATTCTTCAGTCAGTTGCGGTGGTAACCACACCTTCTTCTACTCTCTTCTCCGTCCAAATTCTTCCATATTCCCCTGTAATGGACCTCAGACACGCCTCATGCCGGATTTTCTTGGTAAGCCCCTCTCTCTCTCTCTCTCTCTCTCTCTCTCTCTCTCTAGCATGTTTGCCCAGAAGTTTTATCTTTTTATTGCTTTCTGTATTTGTGTTCTGTTTTCTTGTTTGTTCTTGAAAAACTGGAGAAAATGCAATGATGTTGTGTGTTTTGATTGTCGAGGGCTTTTTTGATGAAAATTTGTGGGTTTCTTGGTCACTGAAAACCAATCACTTTCTTGGCACAAACAATCTTGACTAACCCTAGTTCATCCATGGAAGCAATATCACCTCCTACCCTTCTCTCTCTCTCTCTCTCTCTCTCTCTCTCTCTCTCTCTCTCTCTCTCTGCTGCCGCGCTGTTTGTTTGTTTGTTTGTTTGTTTGTTTGATTCTTTTTTGTTTTGAAACTAGTAGCTTGCACTTACATTTCTTGAACTTGAGTTCTTAAAAATGGAGGAATACATGGTGAAAAATAGATGAATTCACTGCAAAACACAAACATTACTGTGTTTTTTGGTGCAGCTGAGAAGATGGGCTTGCCGGAGATCCCTGCATTTCACTCTGAAAATGGAACAATCCAAGGGCTAGAAAGTGGTCTAAACTTTGGGTCAACTCAAGCGACGATCATGATTTCGGGCAGATTGGGGTTCCAGGGTCTGAACCAACAGCTACGCCAAGCATTTGAGACACTTCAGTTGTTGCAGCTGCAACTGGGACAGGAGAAGGCCCACAGTCTGATTGAGTCGTCTGTCTTCTATCTCTCTTTAGGCAAAGACGACTACATTGAATTTTTCCAACGCGACTTCTCCGGTGTAAGGCGTAGATTCAGTAGAGAAGTGTTCACACAAAATCTGGTCAGGCAGATGATCCGGGTGGTCAAGGTAAAGCTGATTTCTCTTCCCAATATTACTGCCATGATTTGGGAGAGACTGAGCCCCAACCCAAGCCTAGGTTGAGCTTAACGTATGCCCAACCAGAGGTGAACATCTCTAAGCCCGATCCCAACTGTGAACATCTCTAAGCCCGATCCCAACTCGAGTTAGGTCTGGTTCTAAGATCGCAACCTGACTCTAGCTTAAAGTTGGAAAAGACCGACCCAAGCCAGCGCCCATGTTAGATTGGGCCCGTCGAGCTCCAGTTGGGGCCACCCAAGTTGCTGCTTTACTGTTCTTATCCAAAGAAATGTCCTGTTTAACTTCATTATCACAAGATACTTAGGAAAAGGATTTCCTTTATATATAAGAAGGATACTCGTAGTTGAATTGACTCGGCTGGCTGGGTCGAGTTGCTGAATCACTTTGGTCAGGGTTCAGTGTTCAAGTTAACATAACAAGTTGACTCTGTCAAGTTTTAGAACTATATTTTTGGTACAATTTCTAGTTCTCGTTTTTTTCCTTAATAGTTTTATCTATGTCTGTAACCTAAGTACTGAAATGTTTGCGCTGTTTTTGTAATTAAGGATCTGTACAATGCCAATGTAAAGAAGATAATCTGCATGGGAATAGGTCCTCTTGGATGTGCACCTCGCACCTTATGGGAGTCCTATGATCCGACATCCAATTCCAGCAGGCACGCGACGACTGGTAGCTCGAGAGACTGTGTTGACGATGTCAACTTCCTCATCCTAGAATACAATGCAATGCTGTCAGAGCAACTTCTTGACCTGAATTTTGAGTTTCCTGATGCTCAGATAATCTTCTGCGATGTATACCAAGCTATGATGGAGATCATAACATTCCCCAATCGCTATGGTATGTGCATTCACAGTTTGAAGTTCTTAATTACTGAGTAATATATGCGATTCACCCTGAAATGCAGAGAGTAATGCTAGACAAACTTAATGGCTAGATGTATAGAGGCACAACTTGATCCCCCCATTGACCCGTCACCCATATGTCAAGGTGCCTGCAAATCAGGCCAAGGAGTCAATTGGGGTATGACATTTCATTAAGTTTTGCCCCCGTTATGTTTGTTTAGCATTATTCTTACTTCTATACTAACACAGCCTACAGTGAGAATTTGTTCACCCTATTCTAACACACTAGCATTCTCGAAACAAAACCCATGTTTATGAATGGTTTCTGAGTTTCTGCTTTTAAAACAAATAACTTTCGTTTCCAAAACAACCAACTATCAACGTGGGTTTTGTTTACCTGCATTAGAAGTGGGTGGACATGTCGGACACGACCTCTACCTACGTATGTTTGCCAAGTATTTCCTGTACAAATTTCTCAGAGTAATCAGCGTCAGACAAGATAAACCAGTCTTAAAAGGACAATAAGTTATGAAGTGTGTGTTGTTTACATATTATTAATGCAGGATTCGAGAACGTAAACCGATCATGTTGTGGGCTCGGTCAATATGGTGGTATGGTTGGGTGCCAAGCAATGGAGATAGCCTGCAACGACCCATCGACCCACATCTGGTGGGACTTCTACAATCCTACACAAGCTGTCCACTCGTTACTTGCCAACTCGGCTTGGACTGGCCAACCATTGGATATTTGCCGCCCAATCAGCATTGAACAACTCAGGTATACGTCAACGTTGTAAAACTCGAAGCGAAATTTATATCAAAAGTAGATTGCTGAGTCTCTTGATTTCACTGTTCTGATCAATCACTCAAGGAAATTTTAGTGTCTAAAATTCTTTTTACTACTCAATTTAACGAATTTTTTTTAGCATAATAGTTCTTACGCGAAGATGATCAATTTAAAATCACTTCCAACTGAAAGGTTAATTGAGTTTAGTTCTTGGGTTGGTGACTAAAAACATATACTCGAATTTCGAACAAAAACATGAACTCTTGGGGGAGGCTGAGTAGCAATTTATTCAGAAAATCAATTAACCAGTACAATTGTTTAAGCATTGTTGGTGCCCGATCCTGATTCATGCTGAGATGGAATAGCCCATCTGTTTACGTGTGCTTGTGCCATAGATACCTGCATCAAATCAAAACAAATTTAGTTTAGCAAGAAAAAAAGAAAAAGAAAAGAAAAAGCCCTAATAGATAGAGAATTACTTTTTGCTATTTATTAATCAACAAATTATTTACCTGCTTTTCCCAATCAGTCTTGTAAGTGAAGTAAATAAGTACCAAGGTTTGAACCATGGTGCCCCCAATCATTCCCATCCAAATTCCCTACACAAAAAACCCAAAACACTTTGTTGAAAAAAAAAAAAAAAAAAAATGCTGAAACCCTAGGGATTATTTATTGAGAGTGTTTTGGAGCTGAGTATTTGGTATATACCTTCACGCCGAGATGTGCTACAGAACCTAGTAAAACTCCAGCTGGAAGCCCTATCAAGTAATAGCAAATTACATTGATGTAAGCCACAGTGCTCTGCCATCCTGCCCCTACAGCCACCCCTGCTCCACAAAAAAGAGAAGGAAAAAAAATCAAAATACACACATACACACACACACACACACAAAATGCATTTTTGAGAAGACATTTTAGAAACGGTCGGATTCCTGAGACACCAGGTTTTGACAAAGGGTAATGCTTGGATACATATCACTAATGTTATTAACGGCTCAAATGAGCCGATGCGATGCTCCTTATATATTAAAGACTTTATATGTTAAAAGAAGCAAAGAGAAAAAGAAAATTTTACCAGAGAGGACAGGTTGAATACTGTTCAACAGCAGTGTGAAGCCCAACAAGATGGAGAGATCAGAAACAGCATTGGCAACCTCTGTACTAGAAGAGAAGATATAGGAGAAGCTATTTCGAAATCCCAAAACCAAAGCCCACATTGAGATCCCAACAGCCAGAGAAGTTGATACAACCACAACTATTGAAAACTTTACTGCTTTTGCGCTTCCCCTCCCAAGCTCATTTGCCACCCTCACACTTCATTTGAATTTCATTCATTAATTCATTCAACAACAAACCCTAATCAGTTCATAAGCCTAACAATGAAATTAAGCCAAAAGAAGAAGAAGGAAAGCAATTAATAATGCACTTTTAGTTTTAGTAATTAAGGTACCTTGCAGCTGCTAGGAATCCAAATGCTATCATTAACCCCCAAATATTGACATTAAGGCTGCACATTAAGTGAAACACTAAATACTTATCATGCATATATATTTTCGACTCTAATACAACGATAATATACATGATGAAAATATCATCTTCGACGAAAAATCAGACCTGGACCGATCATTATGTAAATTCGTGTGCAAAAAATGGTACAAAAAAAATCTAGGTATGACCCAAATCTAAAATTAAGCAAAACTAAGAAAATTAGTTTTCAAATTTACTTCTCTTTCTCACCAAACTGAGAGAGCATTGACCCCAACCTCAGCATCTTTTATGTTTCCGACGAGTAGAATCAGCAACGAGCTGTACCATATCTCCAAACTGCTTAAGATAACCATGGTTACATTAGTTAAATAAAGTCAACCCAAGTCAAAAAGTCAAACTGAGTCAATATGGATCAATGGAGATCAATTGTAACCTAATAAGTGGAGAGAAAAAGGGGAGCCAAAGAAGGTGAGTTTTCACTCTTCATCCACCCCTAGAGATGGGTCCCGTGGCTTGGGCCGCTGGCCGTAGTACATTTGGTTCAATAGGCCTCAGGCCCATATTTAATGAACTCAGCTTTATTCTTTTCATTTACGTCAAGGCAAATCCACTTCCACGTACTCCATTTTTTCTCTTTTAACACCCCACTTACACTAGACACAAGCGCTATCTCCCTTTGTGCAATGTTAACTAAAGGAGAGGTGATCTTGTAATTTCCACCCCTCCCTTCGCGACTACCACTAGCATTTTTTTCCAAGCAAATAATAAAGCCCATGTAAGTAATTTTTTTTTTTTCCGAATAGTGTATATTTGTTGATCAAAATGAAAAAATGTCACTAAACTTACCAAAGCATCAGACCTGATGATACCGACAATTTTGCGATCGGCAACAAATCGGTGAAGGCATGCATAGAGAAACCGGTCCACGTCGTTGGGCAACCGCCGCAAAAAATGAAAAGTAACTGACCAATAACAGGAATCCAACTAGAGATAATCATGGAGATCATTACACCAGGAACACCTAATCCCAGCTTTTGTACAAGAACCCAAGATAACAAAACATGGAAGATGAGTGAAAGAGCCCCCAACCAAATTATGATCATGTTTTTGCTTTGGGTTTGAAGGTACATTTGAAGGGTGAAATAGAACAAGTAAGAATAGATGATGGGTATGTACCAAAGAGAAATGCTTGTAGTCATTTCTGATATTTCATGTGTTTGTCCAAGAAATTTGAGAATTGGAGAGCTGAAGATGAAAAGAGGGACAATGAGTAGAGAAAACCCTAATTCAACTACCCATGGCCTTTGTAAATAAATTTTTTTTGATCATGAACGAAATTTAAATATAGACAGGTGCAAAATGTACAAATATTTAGACGTTGATTCTCCTAGAGTAGGAAACATCAGTCTAGAGTCTCAGAGAAAATTAAATTTACAAATAAAGATAGCCAAGCTTGTGAGTGATTTTAAATAAAGAGGGAGTCCCAATTGAAGATGCAGCTATCTAAATGAGTCTTGAAGTCCCTATATGTGTTTGAGACCCAAAAGTGCAATAGAGTTTTTATCTCGATGCTGATTTTATATGCCGTCTGTAGCTTACCTGTTGGGGTTATGCCCTAAAAACAACAAGTTTGACATCTATGGTTACATGATTTATCATTAATTTAATTTATCATATTTAACGTGCATGGTGAGATTAATAATTTTGATGAATTATTCATGTACAAGTGTTGTATATGAGGAGAGGTATGATTCATTAGCAAACACTTTGTTCGTAGTCTAAATAAACTACACGTTATTGGAAAGACTATAATATACTGAAGTCAATCACGTAAGTGATGTGATGTATCTCCATCACAGAAGTAGAGACTTCTAGACTTGTATATTGATGTATTTGGAATACATTGAACTAGATCGTCGAAAAATACTTTATATTTCATATCAGCTCATTTAAAGTATTTTTACACT
>MVGT01001095.1:182867-216089 GCA_002174775.1 Macleaya cordata
GTGAAGAAGAGGGAACTGGGTCGTTGGCTGGCGCCGAGACAACAGTAGTGGGTGAGGACTCATTCGGGTGGGTGGGTGAAGAGTTGGAAGTGTGAGGAGAAGAGAAAGACACAATGGGCTGATCGGATGGAGTATGGTGAGAGTTTGGGGAGGATGAAACAGTAGGTGGAGGTAGTAATGAAGGGGATGAAATTTTGGGAATGGTAACATTGGACGGCCAGTTAAGTTCTACCCAATTGGTGAATGTAGAGGAGGGTACAGAATTCACTACTAAAAAAAAGGGTTTTTGCGGCGGCCAAAACTGCGACATAAACCCCAAAAAAGCGCCGCAATAGACCTATAGTCGCGGCCGACTTTTTGCGTCACCCGCCACAAGCATATGCGTGGCAAAAACCTATTGCCACGACCGTATGTCGACCGCGGCAAAAGATTGACATATTGCAACGGCCATGTCCGCCACAACAACCCTTTTTAAAAAAAACTATATTTTAAAATAATATTTTTTGCAGCAGCATATTACCGCCGCTTAAAATTTTAAGGGCTTTTTTAGCAAATAACCCTGTCAGTATATGGAAACTAAGAAATAACCCTGACATTTTCGATATTTCTGAAATGACCCTATCTTGGACGGAATCGTTAACTTGCCATCCTTGAGATCACGTGATGGTCACATGACCATGTTAAAGTACGTAAATGCCCTTATTCTAACCCAACCTCTCCTCACCTTGGATGAGTTTGACGGAAGTAGACCAGACCAGACCAGACTTGGGCATTTGTCTTCGTCAGCAGACCAGACCAGACCAGACCAGACTTCCATCGCTTATTTTCTCCCTCTCTCACCCTAAATTCTCCATCCAATTCTTCATCTCTTTAGTTTCTCTCTCTAAAACCCTAGGATAAATCTCAATTTCCTGCAATTGCCGTTAAAAATGGCTATGTGGCAGCCACGGGAAGAAGGACTCAGAGAGATCTGTGGAGTACTTGAACAACAAATCTCTCCTACTTCTGATAAGCCTCGGATTTGGCAACAACTTCAACACTATAGTCAATTCCCTGATTTCAATAACTATCTTGTTTTCATTTTCGCTCGTGCTGAGGTATTTCAGATCATTATCTGATTGTCGATAACTAGAATTTCCATGCTTAATCAATGTGTTATGGTTTATTTGATTGGATTCAGATGGTTTCTTCTACTGGTTTCATTGTGGAGCAATTAGTTTTGTTTTTTGAGGGATTTTTTTCTTTTTGGTAGGGTTTATGGGATTGGTGGATGAAGTTTTTTTATCAGTAATTGCTGGATGAAGTTGATAATTGGTATGTTGTTATTGTTGTTATTTGATTCTTTGATCGATGTTATGTTTTCTAAAAGATTTGGATTATTCTCTTGTTTTATTGCGTTGGATGAGTTTGACGGAAGCGATGGAAGTCTGGTCTGGTCTGTTCCCAAACAGCAACCACAGATTCTGAACCGATCCATGGAGAAGGAAGGAGATGCAGTCTCCTTGAACATGAAAAATAACGAAAAAAATAAGAAAACAATCGTTGATGGCTCATGAAGAAGGGAGAAATTAACTTTGAAAAATAACAAAAAAATCCAAATGCTAACCTCCGATGACTCAACTGACTTTGCTTTTGATGACCCTTCTCCACCTCCCATGGATAGTGTTGTGTGGTTAAGAGCTTTAATGGAGAAGAAAGGACCAGATGAAGATGGAGTTAAAGAAAAGACGATGATGGATTGAGATGGATTGAGATGGTTTGATCGGTGGATTTATAGAGCCATTCAGATGAGGAGAAAGATCACTTAACGGTCACAGTAAGGACCGATCTGCACCGTCAAACTCATCCAACTCACAGATGGCTCCACGTGTCCCATGTCTGAACTTAACTCAAGGTGAGGAGAGGTTGGGTTAGAATAAGGGCATTTACGTACTTTAACATGGTCATGTGACCATCACGTGATCTCAAGGATGGCAAGTTAACGATTCCGTCCAAGATAGGGTCATTTCAGAAATATCGAAAATGTCAGGGTTATTTCTTAGTTTCCATATACTGACAGGGTTATTTGCTAAAAAAGCCCAAATTTTAATTTTGAAAAAAATAAAGCTTTTGTTGCGGGGACGACCGCCACAAAAAGGTGTAGCTATTGGAGTTTTTGCGTCGGTTAATGGCCGCGGCAAAAAATTAAATATATTTTTTTTTCTGGGTAGCATTTCCAGTATTAAATGTCAGTACCTGTTTATCATTCATGGATAACAATATGTCGCAGAATACCTAATAAGTTTATAGTTTAACAAATTCAGCATTTTTCAAGCATTCAAACTTTTTCAATAACTCATAAATATATGTTCGTTTTAGGACAATTAATGTAAATGTCTTCCAAGTAGTTTTAAAAGAACTGAAAAATACAAAGTCAGGCTCCAAAATGTTCACCTAGTTCTGAAAACTTCAACTAGCTCCAAGAACTTTAACTAGTTCCAAAACATTCAACTAGTACGTACCAAAAATCTTCAATTAGTTCTAAAACCTTCAACTAACACTTCCAAAAAACTTCAACCAATAGCTTGAAAAACTTCAACTTTCCTCCTACAAAACAAAAAAGTTAAAAAAAATAGTTAGATATATTTTCATATCATTCAATAAGAAAACTACAAAAGAGATAACATAAAAGAGTAATGCTTCCACTAGTAAATTCAATCCAATTGATGCATATCTATACAACAATGCAATTCAACTTCTTTATTTAATTATATCACTTCAGTGACATGGTTCATTTCAACTTGAAAACCATGTGGCGACCAATAAACAATCTAGGCCAAGATCAACTAAATAGAAGTACACAAAGATCAAATACAATTTAGAGAAATAAAAGTTCTAAGTAAACCCAAAATTTCCCATCGTCCAAAGTACTAAGACATATACAGAAAATCAATTAAAGAACAACAAGATAAGATGCACAAAACATGCATTCCAAGTTAGCTAATTCTCACAGTATGCACTAGAGCTATGCATGGAGAAACCCAAGACCAAGCACTCATAGCTGATTCTCTCCACGAACTATGACCGTAACATTTAAAACCCAACAACATGATATATGATATTCAATTTCTAGCACATCTTAGTTACTACATCAGCATATCAAATCACGTTGAAAAACTTCCATATCAAAACCCAACATCATGATCTATTACACATTCATCTAAACAGATTGGAATAGTTTGTTGTTTGACTTGTTTCATGTAAATAGTTAATTTGCGGTCTCAGGTTTTTAGTAATTGGTTTATGTAATGACTGAAGAGCATATTGATCTTTATGATTATAAATAATGTTATAATTTTAGTAAGATAACGACACTACTTACCATTTCATCTAAACTAGGTTGATGACGGCCACCCATCATTGCTAGTACTTTACGCATCATACGCCTCTCCATCTCATCCTCTCGTTCTTTAATTCGTCTCTCTATCTCTTCTTCATTTTCTTGCAGTTTTCTCTTCAAACTTGCTACCTCAGTTGTCATTTCAGTTAATTGTTGCTCTAGTCCTTGTATTCTCGTGGAGCTACTAGCACTAGAAGATGTAGAAGAGCCATAAACTGTAGTTTGTGTCACTAATGGACCCCACAACCTCACACGTCCATGTCTTTCTGGAGGCATCACTTTCCTATAGATTTCATCTGTGATAGGCCGTCGATCTCCATTCTCATCAGTACCAGCTTCTTGTTGCATTCGCTCCTGCATTTGGAACAAAATAAATAATTAATACGCCCAAGTATTAAATTAACATGCTACTTATTGTATAATGAACTATTCAAATTAACATGTTACTTACGATATACTCTCTTGAAGCATTATCAAGAGTGTCATTTGTGCGTTTACTTATGTGGGTCTTCATGAAGAACTCTCCTAGAGATGGGGGTTCCCATTGTCCTGCTTTGGCTATACAAACACAAAGAATTATAATATTGGTAGTACACGCCAAATTGAGATAAAACAATTAAACAAAAATACGATGAACACATACCAATTCAGCTCTACGTCTTGCAAAGCTTTTACGACCCGATGTGTGTTTAACTTCTTGTTTACTTCTATTCTCTGTATTACGCTCAGCTATTGCCTTCATATATTAAATGACAATGCATCACCCACTACTAAGACAAATGATAAAATAAAATAGTTACACATTTATTGGCTGGTTCAAATAGTTTAACTTACTTTTTGAACCGGATCACTCCAGTAGCGCACAAGATCAACCCATTCTTCATCACATAAATCATCTGGTCCATTTTCGAGACGCACCTCATTTGTTGTGTAGGCTCTATAATGTTTCTTTTTCCAATGAGCCTTTTTACTCCTAAATACAGAAGAGGAGAGTTTCATGACATCATCTTTACGCGTCTCTTCCAAGTCCCACACATCCTGAAATATTAAAGAATATAAAAATAATGAAACTATCATGTACTTTATTCACTAAAAGTTTTAAGAGATTAAAACAATACACAATTTAAGAATAATATTAATAATCAATAATCAATAGTTTACCTTAAGAAGCTTCCATAACTTATCCTTACTAGATTCGTCCACATTAGGCCAAGAAGTTGTCCATTTAAATTCTCGTGTTGATTTCATTAACACTCCAATAGAATCTGAAAATCGTGTTTGATTATCTCCAATAGGCTGGCCTAGTACATCCCATTCGATTTGCTCCTTTGGACTACCTGCTGGTTTGCCTATCAACCAAGCAAGGGTAGTACGACCTCGAGTCCGTGGAGGTTGAGTGCTAGAATCTGTTTTGAAAGTTGATAAAATGATAGTGATCAATCAATTAATCAAGTATAAAAATGATGTTCTAAAGATATCTTACCTGGAGTAGAAGAATTGGATTGGTGCTCCTCCTCTTCACTACTTTCATACTCCATTATATCTATGTATGTAAATTAAACATTATAATATATATATATATATATATATATATATATATATATATATATATATATATATATATATAGTAACATAAGAGAAGACTTGTGTTAGAATGTGCAATCAGTAGTAAACTCTAATACCCTCATATCCTGTAAATCAAGAGAGTACAATAAGATGGAATTAGCAAAACCTATGCTAAATAATGAAACTTGGAGTCATCTTCACAATGAAAGGAATTAGCAAAACTTATTCTAAATAATGAAACTTGGAGTCATCTTCACAATGAAAGGAATTAGTAGAACCTATGCTAAATAAATTCATCGTCATCATCATAGTCATCATTTAGGTCTTCATCACAACCACTATCATCAATGAACTCTTGTTCAAGATTAACATCATCATTAACAGTTGGTTTATCTCTTTCAGCAGCATCTGTAATGACTTCCACTCCATCAATTTCATTCCTGGTCCAATTGTCAACAACTTGTGTGGTTTCAATTGTGCCAATTGTATCTTCATGTGTGTAGGGTGAATCTTCTTGGATTGGCATAACTTCCCTCCCCATATCATATAAGTCTCTTGGTTGGGTCTTCAACACAACACGCCAATCTTTGTCTAGATTGTCTTGTACATAAAATACTTGTTGTGCTTGAGTGGCAAGAACAAAAGGTTCATTTGTCCCTAAGGTTCGTTTAAAATTCAAAGAGGTAAATCCATACTCGTCTCGCTTTATTCCTACACGGCTCATAACATCCCACCAATGACATTTGAATAAAATAATTCGATTCCCGCCGAGGTATTTTAACTCCACTACTTCATCTAACACACCATAGTAACCGACACTTCCTGTAACAGGGTTTGTGTCTCTTGCGCTTGCAAAGCTCGAAGTCTCTGCATTCACGAAAACTCCACTATTTTGAGTTTTCCTCATTCTCTCGTGATCCTTTGTGTGAAATCTAAATCCATTCACGATATACCCCTTATAACAACAAACTGAACGATTAGGACCGAATGATAGAATATCAAGTTGTTCGTCAACCACCTCACCCTCTTCTCTCATTTTTCGAACCTATTAGGAAAAACAAAAGAAAATCAATATATTACAAAACTAAAAGATAACTAATTAATAAGATAACTAGCACTTACATGACGTTCAAACCACCCACCAAACTTTTCATTGTGAGTGCGTTCCAGATCCATTGCCCTTATGCGCCCCACATGACCATCCTTAATACTTTGTTTGTGTTTTCTGTATAAATCATTAAGTAAAATAAAAAAAATAAGGCACAAGCTCACCTCGTCGTATTTGAGATATATACACATACAGGGAGAGAATGAGTCTTACTCAATAAATGGTATTACTTCATCACAGTTGCTCAGCACATACAAACGAGCTTGTTCCCATTCTTCATTGGTTAGATTCCGAAAAGTTGCCTTCCCTAATGCACGACCAGTTCCAGCAAAGATAGACAACTTTCCAAGTGTTGATGCATTACAATCATCGTTGTTTCTTCCTTGTCGATTGAACCTTGTTTCAACCTCATCATTTAAATATCTTGAGCAAAATGTCAAGCATTCATCGGCAAGGTATCCTTCTGCGATTGAACCCTCTGGACGACTTTTATTACGCACATATTTTTTTAGTGTATACAAGTACCTACACACACACATATATATATTCATATCATAATATAAAAGTATAAGAATACTATTGAAAATGAGAACTTAACTTTATCTTTATATACTAACCTCTCAATTGGATACATCCACCGATAATGCACTGGTCCAGCCACCAAGGCTTCACCGGCCAAATGAATGGGCAAGTGCATCATAATATCAAAAAAAGCTGGAGGAAAGATCATTTCCATTTTACACAATATTAGGAAATTTTTGATTCAAGTTGCTCCAACTCCCTAACCCTCAACGTCTTAGAACACAACATTTTATAAAAATTAGAAAATTCAACCAAAACCGATATCACCTCCTTATGTAAGATCCCTCGTGCTGCAACAGGGAGAAGTTGTTGCATAAGAACATGCCAATCATGACTCTTCAGCCCAGGAATCTTACATTGCTTGACCTGAACACGACGTGATATGTTTGATGAATAATTATCTGGAACCTTTATGTCATGCAAAACTTGACAAAGCTTCCTTTTCTCTTGCAATGACATAGTGTAGCATGCTGGGGGAATATAGTATTTGTTGCCCCCTTTAGGTATTGCGTGAAGTGATTCACGTATACCCATTTTCGCCATATCTTGCCGAGCCTTTAAAGTATCCTTTGTTTTACCCTCTATGTTCAATAATGTCCCTAACCAACTCTCACCATTGTTCTTTTCAATGTGCATAACATCTAGGTTGTGCCGCAAGAGGAGATCTTTCCAATATGGGAGATCAGTCAAGAAAATACTAATCTTCTTCCAATTATAAGGCAATTCATTATCATCCCGTTTTCTCTTCTGCCCAAACTTATCATGCTCAGCCTTGCCAAAAGTGATTTGATCGTAGCCCCACAGTTGCTCAAGTACATCACTTCCTGTTAATGGTCTTGGCGCATCTCCCATTTCAATATCTCCATTAAATGAACTTTTATTTTTTCGAAACCTATGGTCACGTGGTAAGAACCTACGATGCCCCATATAGCAACACTTGTTCCCATGTTGCAATCTTTCCGAATACGTATATTTGTGGCAACTAGGACAAGCTAGATAGCCTTTTGTGCTCCATCCTGATAAGTTAGCTAATGCTGGAAAGTCATTGATAGTCCATAAAATAGCTGCATGCATCCGAAAATTCTGTTTCGAGTGGGCATCGTATGTCTCAATTCCATCAACCCATAACTCTTTCAACTCTTCAATCAACGGTTGCAGATAAACATCGATGTTATTTCCAGGAGCATTAGGGCCAGGAATAAGCATCGACATGATGAAATGTGACTGTTTCATACACAACCACGGTGGTAAGTTATAAGGAACAAGAACAATAGGCCATGTACTATGACTAGTGGTCATAGTACCAAAAGGATTGAAGCCGTCGCTTGCCAAACCAAGTCTAACATTGCGAGGTTCTGAGCCGAACGACGGGTATTTCTCATCTAAAGTTTCCCATACCTTTGAGTCTGCAGGATGCCTCAAAACACCATCCTTTGTACGACCCTCGGCATGCCATCCCATGTCCTTGGATGTTTTTGAACACATAAATAACCTCTGAAGTCTCGGTTTTAATGGAAAGTAACGCAAAATCTTAACCGCTTTTTTTTTTACTTTTTGTGCTAGATTTGTTCCTTCTTCATTGGAATGGCATGTTTCTGGTTTCCATCTTGACTCCCCACATATGTCACATTCATCCTTGTCTCGGTCTTCATCCTTCCAATATAACATACAATCATTTCGGCATGCATCTATCTTAATGCATAGTCACATCTGTTTTTCAATATTTTAATTTACTTCTTTTCACTTTTGATACTAATTTTTATGGGACAATTTAAAAGATGTCATTTTTTACTCTCTCTCACATAGTCACCGGCATCAAGTGCCAAAAGTATTGTAAGGGAAAATATAAGAGGATGGATCCGTTGCCCAACATAAAAATGCCTAGGGTTGATATTCGGGTAAGGATAATTTACAAGGAAAGAATAAAATTCTCAACGAAAATCAACCCGTTCTAAATTTTTTAACCCCATCAAAAGTTGGTTGCAAACTAACGGTTTTTTCTTGAGGCATCCATTTTGTAGTTAATTTGCAACCGAACATTTGGAAAGAATTGGGCATTTTAGTTGAGCAAAGCCTACTTAATTACACCTAACGAAACAAAGGAGCAAAGAAACATACAAACTATTAACAATTGTAATTCCAACAAAGCCAAATATAAGACCCTCAATCCTCCCATCACTCTTTTCTTTGGGTCTTAATACCACATCCCAGAGATGAACCCAACTAAAAAAGTAACAACAATATCAAGAATCACAACAACCAATAGGAAGAAATTCTGATTTCACTTTGTATGTACTTCCGTAGATCCTCATATCTAATAACCCTAATTAATTACCACAAGTTTTCAGATTTTTTTATTATAACAACAAGTCTACCTCAAAATATAATAAGGACAACAGTAGAAGTAGAGCAAAAAAGATTAATATTTTATTTATGTGATTGCCAAGTTATTTTTAGTTTCAAAAGAGTTAAAAAAAAGAGGAACAATAGAGCAGATTCCAAAATTTTTGATATTACTTGAAAGATGAGAAGAACAAGACAAATTAAATAAGAGAGAGTACAAAATCCCTAATAATACTTTACGGTTCCAAATTTTTTTGTTTCTCTGCTATCCCTTTCACTTTTCACTCTAAAAAAAGAACAAAAAAGCAGATACCAGATTTTTTAACATATATTTCACCCAATCCAAAACCATATAGTACAAAACAAGAATAAAATTAAACAAGAAGAAGAAGAAGACAATGATACCTCTCTCTCTTACAGATTACAGCAACTGTCGACCTTTCTCTGTTCTTCCCTTTCTTTTCCGGAAAAAACAAAACAAAAAAACACGATAAAGAAGATGATAAATGAACTGAAATTTAGGGTTTTAGTAGATAGAAGAAAGGAGAAATCAATAAGAATGAAGAAGATGAAGACTTACCAGTACGAGGGAGATCCAAATAGAAATTAGGTTTTTCTGAACCTTCTTCTCTCTCACGCTATTTGGGTAGAATGAAGAAAAAAAAAAAGCAAAGTAAACCAAATAAAAATTAGAAAGTGGCGGGTTTTTTTTTGTTGTAGTAGCGGACATAAAAAAACTCGACGCAAGAAACAAAAAGAAAAAATGTTTTACTTAATTTATTATTTTTTACTGACTCTTTTCCTACGGCCAAAGCGAGACCGCTGCAAAACATTCGTCTCTCAAGGTTTTATGCGGCGGACCGTAGTCTTCCTGACGCTAAACGTTAAGCGGGAATTAATGCCGCCAAACTTTTCGCGAAATTTGTTGCTTTTTGTGGCGGACAAATTCGAGCTTGACGCTAAAAAATTTTATTTGTAGGTTATGCAACGGTTGAGGTCTAGCTGCTACAAAAGGGGGGCCTTTACCAACATTTTTTTGTGGCCGCGGCAAAAACACCGAGGCAATAGACTGTTTTTTTTGTAGTGGAAGTATGAGATTGTACAGCAGCAAAAGGAAATAATGTTTCGTCAAAAACAACATGTCGAGAAAAGTAAACCCGATTGGTGGAGGGTTCAAGACATTTGTAACCTTTGTGTTTCTCACTGTAGCCAAGAAAAATACAGGGTTTAGTTTTTGGTTCAAATTTATTTTTAGTGTAGGGAACCAAATATGGATAACAACGACAACCAAAAACTCTCAAAAAATTATAATCAGGTTGACGCTGATGTATTTGAAAATAAGGAGTGGAGTTTTGGAGAACAGGGGTGGGCAAACGATTTATTAGAAACACAGCAGTTGAAAAGGCTTCACCCAATAAGATAGAGGCATCTGACTGTGAAAAAGAAGAGATAGGCCTGTTTCAACAACATGTTTAATTTTTCGCTCGGCAACACCATTTTGTTCAGGTGTATGCGGACAAGAATATTGATGTGAAATGCCTTGTTGAATGAGAAAATCATTAAGTACAGTAGCAATATATTCGCCCCCCCCACCGTTTGTAAAGTTTTAATGGGAAGAGAAAAACGCTTTTCTACAAGAGTTTTGAATTCTTTAAAGGATTGGGCAACTTGAGATTTAGTGTGCAGAAAATAAACCCATGTGAATCGAGTAAAATCATCAACAAGAATTAGAAGATAACGAAAACCCACATTAGCTGTAATTGGAGCGGGACCCCACAAATCTGAATGGATCAATGATAGAGGTTTAGTGACATGATGAATTGCAGAAACAAAGGGTAATTTATGATGCTTTGCTGCCATACAATTTGGACAAACGTGCATTTTATTTATTTTTGATTCTAAAACAAGAAATTTATTGGAAGCTAATAAAGTGAGAGTCCGATTGTTTGGATGACCAAGGCGCATATGCCAGACTTCAGAAGGTGCACGTTGACTGACAAAAGCTAATGGAGAGGAAGAATGGAAGATTGGATCTGCTGCATGTGGAAGACGATAAAGGCCATTCTCAATCTGACCTTGAAGGACCCGCTTCCCCGTTTTGCGTTCCTTAATACAAAAACCAAACCGATCAAATATGAATACAAAATCACCATCATGAGTTAATTGAGCAACAGACAGGAGATTCTTGGAGATGTTAGGGACATGCAAAACATTGTGAAGTGAAATGGAGGAATGGGTTGTAGAGATAGAGATGTTACCAGTAGAGGAGATTGGAAGAGACATACCATTTCCTACCATGACGTTGTCAGATCCAGTGAAGTCAGCCCGGTTTGTCATTGATGATGCATCATTCGTCATGTGATGAGTAGCACCGGTATCAGCGTACCAGTGATGATCATACGGTGCAACAGATTGGTGAAGTGCAGCAAAGGATTGTGGCATCTCATCCGGGTGAAAATTATGATTGAAACGCTGGTAGCAGGTGGTTACCACATGTCCATACTTTCCACACAGCTGACATTGGGGACGATGAGAATTTGAGGCAGGAGAGGGTGGTGCACCAAGAATAGAGCGCTGCTGATTGGTGCGACCACCACCACGTCCACTACAACCACCGCGACCAAAGCGATTGTAGCCACTACCACGAGCACCACGATAGGGTGAGGGAGCACGTGGCTGTGTGGGTTGAGTACGAGTCAGAAAAGTAGTAGACTGAGGAGCTGAGTTTTGCTGTTGATGAAGGAGATCTAGGCGAGCTTCATGATGAAGAAGCAGAGCATGTAGTTCGGAGAAGGTGGGGAGAGTAGTGCGGGTGAAGATAGCAGTAACAAATGATTCATATTCAGGGCCAAGACCTCGTAAAACATTAGAGACTAAATCCAAGTCAGGTACAGGACGTTGGATCGAAGCAAGTGCATCAGCAGTGAGTTTGATTTTATGAAGATAATCAGTAATGGAGAGGTTTTCTTTCTTAATGGTACTAATCGTGTTTTGAAGTTGAACAATACGAGCAGAGTTATGAGAAGCAAAGGTTGTTTCGAGGGAATGCCAGACTTCACGGGATGTACGCAATCCAACGACAGTTGCATGAATAGGATCAGTAAGAGAGGATTTTAGCCATGTCACCAGAGTGTGATCAGCCTTGCGCCATTGAGAGTAGAGAGGATTGAGGCGAGAAGTACCACTAGTAGCATCAGTCAGTTCAGAAGGAGGAGGAGCAACAGCAGGATCCACGTAGTCATATAGTTCTTGAGACTGTAAGATGGAGAGCATCTTGTCTTGCCATAGGAGATAGTTATCACGATCTAGTTTAATGGTGATGAGAGGATTGAGGTTGGAGAGGTTGGGAACAGGATAGGGAGAGGGTTCAGGAGCAGAAGGAGTGGCAGTGCTGGTAGAGGTTTGAGAAGCCATTAAAGAGAAAAGAAAAAGATGATGGCTAGGGTTAGGTTAGGTTCTACTGATACCATGTAAATGAATAAACTTCCTTAACCCTTTAGGGTTCGGTACTAACATTATATAGAAAACAGTTACAAGAATACCCTTGCATGGGTTGAATATTACAGGAAAATACAAATGATCACAAGAAATATAATTACATAAATATCCTCTAACAAACGTAACCTGTGGGAGGAATTTAGGGGTGAGTAAACTCAGTAGGTAAATATCAACCCAAAAATAATAGATTGAAAACATGATTCATCAAAATCACAAGAATAATTAACTGATGAACTTGTAAATAAATTACCATTAAATGATTTATTTTCCAACCATTTAATATCTTATCTTGTATTAAACCGGGTAACAACCGCTTCCTCAGTCAGAAACAATGGTTAACCGCTTCCTTAGTCGAAAACAACGGTCTAAGGGGGTCTCCCTTTTCCTATCTATTTGATTATCATTTACATAATCCTTTTTAGATTTATTATCAATCTAAATCAATTTCCATCACTTAAAAATAAATAGTGATCATATCAACAAAATGCATATTTAATTTGTAAATAATACAAAATAATTCATCTCCATGCATTTTCATAACAAAACACAAAATAGGTTTTAGTTATAATAGAGGGAAGTTCCACATATCCACCTACCTTAATTTGATGGTAAAAACCTTGTCCTTTGATCATCACCTTGTTGTATAAAATTCTCTTCCTTGAATTCTTGAATAATTATAACTAATTAACAAGAATATTAATTAAATAAAATGGGAAGAGAAATAAATGAAAGAGTATTAGAAGTTTAGAAGGATATGTTATAGAGGGAGAAGAAAAACTAATTTCAGAGAGAAAGAAATGGTTTGGAGTGAGTTTGGAAACTAAAATGAAGGGGTATTTATAGTTTTAGCCACGGTTACTGTAGCGTTGTGGTAGGTGGAATAGTAATCAGATGAATTAACCACATGTGTACTGTAGCGAATAGTAAGTGACGGCTACTGTAGCTAATAGTAAATGGAGTAGGTGGAATAGTATTTAGATGAATTAACCACATTTATTACTGTAGCTAATAGTAAATGACGGCTACTGTAGCGACGGCTGAATAGTAACACGTGCAACATATTTTACCGTGGCGACGACTTCTCGTATACAAACATGTATATTGTTCATATATACGTATATTATTCATATATACGTATACTATTCTTTCTTTCTTTTTTTACATAAAAATACTTGATTTACTTCATTTTGTAAATCTAGTTCGCATTGTACAATTGAGTACTTTAACGAATTATGCACGTATACGATACTATTCAAGTATATGTTACTATTCATTTATACTTTACTATTCACTTATGAAGTTATTTGTCTTGTTTCTTATTTTATTTTCAAATCTAATTCAGGAAATATAAATTGATACTATAGTGTTCATATATACAGTATTATTCCGTGTATATACACTATTCAAGTATACGATCACTATTCACGTATACAGACACTATTCATATATATGGTTACTATTCACAAAATATTATTCATCAGATTTTGTGCGTATAACTTGATTCGTATATAGTTTGTATAAAACACTATTCATACGACACTATTCATAAATACTGTTCACATATACGGTAATATTCATAAAACACTATTCATCAAATTCATATCATATAACTTAAATTATGTATTATTGGACAATGTCACTATTCACGTATACTTTACTATTCACGTATACGCTATTTTTTCACTAATGTGTCGCATTATTTATCAAATACTCTTTATAGAGTATAATTCAAATATTATTGTCACTTAAATATTATTCATCGAATAATATTCATGTATACGGTATTATTTATGTATATGTACTTCGGATACATACAAAATAAACTTTGGCATTAACTTGTTTATTGAAATTAAGTATGAACTTGAAGAATTAAATTTTTCGGGGTATTACACTTGTACATCCTAATTATTCAGAAAAATAAAATAATTTGATGTGAAGTATAATTTTTAACATGTTCGCAACACTTGATTGATGAGTTAGCTAGGTAAGAGTCCTGGCACTTAGCTAAACAAGCTAAACAAGGAAAAATTCATAGGAAGAGTTTTTAACTAATCATAGTAGCTTGGCAAGGAAATTTTGGCTTCTAGCCCTTCAATGATGGATTTGTCTGAAAACCCCGACCCCACATCTACAATTATTGTTAAGATAATTTATGTGGTGGAGATCATCTTCACAAAAAATTAGTCCGTCGATTATTCTATGTGGGTCTCATAAACCGGTGTAAATGGAGGGTGATAAAATTGTGGGATATTCAATAATAGAAAAAGTAGGGTGAAATTAAAAAATTTCTTCTTATTTTTTTTTTTTTGAAATCCCTTCTAAGTAGAAGACGTTTTGAAATAGAAGAAGTGGAACGAGGCTTACCCATAGTAAAAACAATGTAGTTCACATATGGGTGAAACTATGCGCCTGCCAACAATATTTTACTCCGAAGCTCCGGTTTATGGGGGTTGCAAATAGAGAGAAGAGGTTAGAGTTCTTAGAGACTAGGGAGAGAGACAAGAAGGAGAAGCATTAAAGGCTTCACATTAGGGTTTTAATTTTTAGGTTTTATCTTTCTAGCGGAATCTTCTATTGGTTGAGATTTAGAGACCACATGAGTGAGTCGAGAGATTTTTACGATGATAACAAAGAAAAAGGGGGGCCATTTTGTTTGTTTAAATGAAATTGTTGTAAAAACATCTAAGGAGTAATTTGGGAGAGACAATTTTCTTTCTACAATATGACATAAATAAGGTGTACTGTTATAATAACTATACTATGGATATATATAAAATCATTTGCATGGGATGTTTCACAATATACATGTCAATTATATACGCTATCTAATGCTACCATATGGCACGTGGACAGCCACCTAACATACTGTCATATCACATGTGCCTAATTTTTTGGGCCCTTTAAATTCGGGGCCGCCAGGCAAAGGCGGCCACCTTTGGGGCCTTGAGCTAGAGCCGGCCCTGGTGATATCATCCATTGACAATAAACGCCAGATTAGAGCTGAACGTACAGATTATATTACCTTACCCTAGTCCATATAAATAAATGCCGCCGGAAACCAGACCCCACAGTCATTTGACTCAATAATGGAGGGCCTTAGAAAATTGACCATACAAGCAAGGAGTCCTGAACCTCCTGATAATCTAGCATTTGCTGAGGGTAGTCATGTCATCAGGAATGGGTAATGAGCCGTTCGATTTTCAAAACACAAATCTCACAATGTAAAAAATATTGCTAAACATGCAGCAGGGTGTACAGTAATCTATCCCTACAGTAAGATGAATCCAACGGTGGATATGTGTATTCTACACACTCTTCTGAATTGCGTCTATTTATAAAAGTCGACTGTGAATACACCTTGTTATAGAACCTTCTGGACACCTTACTGTGATTCTAGCATCACCCAACTGTAAAAGGAAAGTCAGAATTCTCATGTAATGTAGCATAGGATTAGAGTTTTGAAGATCCAAAGGTCCAATTATGGTTTTTAATTGTATTTGCACGCCGTTTTATGTGATGGTTTGTGGGCTTCATTTGAAAATGTTGCAAGGTTGATTTTCGAATTTACCGTTGATTTCTAATCATCAGATGGAGTTTTAGATTGACCTAATTTTTGCTTGAAGACTCGTCAAATATCTTCTTAGGTGATGTGCAGTCAAAGTGCGGGGTGTAATATGCACCCACTTTGGAGGTTGCACAATATAGTACTCGTTTAGAATTGTGGTAGTCCAAGCGTACTAACAATATAGTTTTTTTTAGAATAGGTGAATCTGTTTTTTAAGGATATCGGTATCTCGTTGCTAACGAGAATTGGGCTCGAATCTACGTTGTCAACCCCATCAGACACTACCATTTGTACTAGTTGGACATGCCACAACATAAAATTCACATTACTAAACTACGCCAAACAAACACCCATAGTTACATTTCATGTAATTTGAGATTATTTCAATCTTCAAAGTCATACCAATTAGCATCAACGAGCCTCTCACTGTGAGTTGGCAATCCTCCAACAAATCTAGTTTACCCCCTCACTTGCGTGTAACCCACTTTGTCCTCTGTGAGCTGGTAAACTATGCAGCGTGTGATTTGGTTAACTCCTTTGTAAATCATTCCCACATAAATTTCTTAATTATTCTTTATTAACACAAAAATAAGACTTTGATCATCTTTAAGCTAGTCTCATTAGAGAGTGCATGAGGAGTGCAGGAATAAGAAAGCCAGAAAATATAAATAAATGTTGGGATAGAATTTGCAAGTGGGGTGGAAAAAAGAGAAAGAAAAATATATAAAAAAAAGAAAGAAAAGAAATAAACAGACGGATACAACCATTACGTTCAAATTGAGCCGCATGGGAGCCATGTCCAAGCCCCTAGAGATGATCAATGGACCCATATTATGACATGATCATCCTCACAGAAAATTAACCCTCAGATCATATCTGAGTGGGTCCTAGAACAAGTGTAAATGGAGTGTAAAATTAAGGTGAGTTATATATTGTTAATAAAAGAAAGGACATAACGGTTATTTTTGAAAAATGAGACACGAGACATGCATGACATGGAAGCAATTTTGGGTCGCTTATTTGAATCCCTATAGATACAAGCTTCATGCACGTGCATGTGTTGTACGTGTTTACATTGAATTTATTCTTTAATTATAGTTGTTGTTTATTAATATATTATGTTACTTATTTAATGTTATAGTAGAATTATTTAATGTTATAGTAGAATTATTTAATGTTGTTTATTAATATATTATGTTGCTCATTTAATGTTTTGCAACTATCTATAAGCAATTTGCTAAGAGAAAAATACACATAAGAATATTTTAAGAAGTTTTGGCAAAATAAGCTTCACTCAAGTATTTGCATTATATAGTAGTATAGATATAGATATAGATAGGTTGTGCTTGGTATCTAGTAGGGGTGAAAGTTAGACGGGTTGAACCCGACCAACTCGTGACCAACCCGACATTGGGTTGGGTTCTGTAATACCCTGAATTTTTGAGTTCAAATTCTCCTTGGGTCTAACCTAAGAACTAGTATTATGAATTTATCTTAAATTGAATTATCTTTTGTGTAGTCATCTTTTGTAATAAAATCTATACATACATATTTATGTATGGGTTAGATGGGCTAACCCAATAATTCAGGTAATGGACTTGGCAATGAAACTATGGGTTAATGGGCTAAGCCCATCTTTACTTGTTTTGGGTTAAGACAACTCAACATTTATAGGTTATTATTTATATTTTTGTATATATGTTCATCAGTATACTTTAAACTCATGTTTGGATATCTTATGGTCTAAATTGGCCTTGGGCTATTTCTGATGAAGTTGTAGCTCTTTAAATCTAGTTTTTAGAATGGTATGGTGGGTTATATTCAGACTTATGCTTTAGAAGTTATTATCATTATAGTATAATGTGTACATATGGATAATTTATTAAGGAATAATGTTTATTCACTCAAAACTTTTGATTTAATCCACAAGATCATTTTGATTGATACATGTCTTCAAATCATTAAACTAAGGACATAAGTCACATCAAAATTTTGGTACACAAAAATTTATCTAGTATTAATATTTTTATTAAATATTTGACTAAGAATAATAATAATAATAAAGATTTTTTCTAACATCCACCTCCATCACCACCAGATAGTGGTAGATTTATTACAATCACTACCACCACTAAGTATAATGGTTAGTCTACCACCACTAAGTGGTGGCTAGTTCACCATTATAGTGGCTAATCCACCTCCATTAATTTTATTTTTATCCACTACCTTATGATTTTATTTTCACCTATATAAAGAGGTAGTTTCTGAAGATAAGTAGGGGGAGGGAGATAAGAAAGAAGAGAGAAATAGGAAGATAGGTTTTCAATTAGAAATAAGTATTATCAAAAAGAGAGTTTTTATACTAGATTTGAAAGTAAATCAGAGGAGGAACTACTAACTCTCCTTAGAATAATAACTCTAAGGAGAAGGAAAAGAGAGAAGAAGAAATTAGTCATTGCTTAAGATTAGACCGTTAGATGGTCCTAAAAATTGAGTATGATGTAGATGAAATAATAAATTATATTTGGTTAAAATATCAGCTTATTTGGAGAATTTTAAGGACTCCAATCACAATAAAAATCGTCATTTTTGTTAGAGGAATAAAAATAGTGAGTTCGAAATGAGAAATTTATTACTCTCAAACCTACCGTTGGATCTGTCTAATATTTTTACACAAATATTGTGGGATATATTAAATACTACTGTAAAATTTTCAGGTCAATTGAATGAAGGAAAGACCTTGATCCATCATGAAAACCCTTCTGGAGTTGCTACTCTAAATTGTAAGTAGTTAGAGAATTGAAGGGTGTGGACCAAAGATCTACCGTTGGATTGGTAAATATTTTATATATTTATTTGTTAATATATACATATATATATATATAGAACAATGTAAAGGGTTACCAATACTATTTTTAGATTTATGATTCGCCTTGGTTAAATTTTATCTCGTTTAGACAAGTCCTTACATGAGTAGAATTTCTGGTATATATTTGAATATCTAGTTACTTCTTTTTGATCGTAGATCTGATTAAGGATCCGCTTGATGTGTCGAAAACTAGACAAATATATCTAGTTTATGTTAAAATTTGATAATTTTTCTAAGTTTATTTTCTATAGTTTTGATTTATCCAAAATTGTTGGACTGTAATAGAGACCTAGCTGAAAGTATTTTGTTTAAAGTTAGGAACTACATAATGCTTGATCCCTAAAGGGTACGTAGGCAGCCATAATGACGGTTCAGCATAAAATATTCTCAAACTATAAACATTGGACCATTTATGAGCTAAATATATACTATTTATTTTTCCTATAAATGGTACAATACTAACTTGGGCGTCGGAGTGTTTTATTTTGTTTTACAGGTACCCTCCACTATTGCCTTAAGAAAAATGGGTAGGAGTCTATAAATGTATAATTATTAGATTACTAGATGTATTTCAAAGATATTTACGTGAATTAGAACATTGTGATTAAATATCTGGTATTGAACCATGAAGTAAATTATTTTTTTTATGCATAACGTTTTACCCATCATAGTAAAGTTAAACTTTTGTGTATGTCTTACTTAATTCATCATGATATGTTCTATATATATATATATATATGTAGACTGGTTTTCCTTTATGATGAGTTAACACACGAATTTTGAATCTTGAATTCGGGATTTACCCGTGATTCAGAATTTGGGGTGTTACAGGTTCGGTCAGAAATTCTTGGGCATGGGTTTGGGTTCGGTCAGAGAAAGCGCCCGTCCGAGAATTTTTTGGATGGGCTTGGTTAGAGGGCTTGGGCAACCCAACCCAACTCGAGACCCAATAGTTAACGAATAAAAAATTAGTTATACTTAGCGTATCTTAATAAATTTTATTCTATATATTAAGTTTATTAATCTTTTTAAATTCTTATAGTTAATTATTTTTTTTGTACGTGTATGACTAAATTAATTCTCGTTGTCATTTTATAATGGTATTTCTACTCTTCTATTTTTTTCTCATCTTATTCATTTCTTATGTGAGACTAAATATATGAATAATAAAGACTTATATGAAACATCTTAACTTTTATATGATGTTCAAGGACTATCTTTTTTCTTTTGAGAGGAAAATGAAGTCTATATTTTGCTTATAATTATAAATTTTTAAGCTATTTTATGATTGTTTTTCATACAACCCGAAGTAACCTGATCAACCTGATGTAACCCGCTTGGGTTGGGCTGGATTGGGTTGAGGTTTAAGAACCTTGGATTGGGGTCGGTCAAAGCACCAACCCAACCCAACCCGTCCGACTTTCAGCCCCCGTATCTATATAATTTTTGTAAAAATTCGCAGTCCAAAACAATATTGTATTTGCTTTAATCCCAAACTGCTGCTACTTGTGTCTCCGAGATGAAGAAACTCTACTACACTGTAAAATTGCTCAGAGAATTTGGAAATAAATCCTGCCTTCGTCAAGATGGTATTAGGTGATGGAAATTCATCCTGACGGCGGTCCTCTAGACCATCTGGAACGAGCACAATCGACGCATTTTCAAAAACAAAGCAAGGAATGCTTTTGATCTGGGAGTACAGGCAAAATCACTGATCTTTCTTTGGGCGTCCTCTTCCAGAGACTTCAACTACTCCTTTAATCAATATGTTTTTAATTGGGACTGCCTTTTTCAATAACAGTAGTAGTCATTCAGTAGCAAGTAGGCAGATCGGCATCTAAGCTCTTACTATTTTGTATTTTGTTGTTCCATATTTGTATATCTTGTAACCTTTATTCTTTTGTTTAATATATTTTTTTCTTCCGCTTCAAAAAAATTGGGTAGATAGGTGCAATTATTATTACCATTGTTATGAAAATCGGACCGGTCATCGAACCGAAATTTTCTAAAACTGGTTGGACTTAGGTTCGATTCGGTTGGAGTGGTTCTATTTATTAAATAATTTTATAAATAAAAAATTTTAAAAAAGAAATAGAAAATCTTATAGGGTAAAAATAAAAAATAGATAGATAAATAGTCATTATCATCAACATAGTTGTCTTCAATTTCTAAAGTTGAGTAGGAATCCCTTCATTATCTAAAAGACTAAAATTAATCTCTTTGTTTTGGTACGTTTTTCAATTTTTTTTTTTAAAAAAAAGCTTGCAAAACTGAGTTTATGAAAGAACCGATTGACCCAGTTCGGTGGTTCGATCATCAGTTCCAATCAGACCGCCGGTTCTCAAATCCAAACCGGTTTGACCTAGACCGAACCGAAAAACACAAAATTCTGATCGGACCTAGGTCGGACTACTGGTCCAGTCCAGTTGTGATAACATTGATTATTACACTGAATTGTAGTGATCCCCAATACAAATTTGATAAATTAGATTGTGAATATTTATATACTAACAATTAAAGCAAATACAATAAAATTTTAGGCTGCGAATTTTCAAAAAATTCCGCAGATACCAAGCAATTAAGAAATTTGGGTCATTTAGGTTCCAATAACTGCGATTTACAACGGAACTAGAACCACCATATTGACTTCCAACTCACAAACCAAATGCACCCTAAGCATTGTTGACCTGTGATCCTGAGTCATGCTCTGTCGAAACAATCCATCTGTTAACACGTTCTTTCGCCCTATATACCTACACCAAATGCAATTTTCTGGATCAAAAATATTTTTTTTTCAACAATCCATTGAAAAAGAAAGAAAGAAAGAAAAAAAAAATCACCTGCTTTCACAACAGATGAACAGAGGCAAGTAAAACGGGAACAATGAAACCGTAATAGAGATTATTTTTCACTATTTAACCTATATATTTTTACCTGTTTATCCCAATCAGTTTTGCAAGTGTAGTAAATAAGAACCAAAGTTTGGACCAGGGTACCCCCTATCATTCCCATCCAAATTCCCTGCATAAAAAACAGTTTATTAGAACCAAAAGTACCCCTACCTGCATGTACGTACGTGCTGGCTTGGTAAGTTGGTATTGTCGCTGTCTTGGTATTGCTGTTTTGTAGGTTTAGTTGGGCTGGTGGAGGTTGGGGCATTGTGAGTTTGTAATTGAAAAATGTTAAACTTACTGTATTTTTTTTTACTGAAAAAGTCTTACTGTCTAGTCATTCCATGGTTCTCAAATAATCTCATACTCCTCACCCTCTTAAATAACCTTTGCAGTAAGATTTGCACGGGGTTTCTTATTTATAAAATATCTTCTATTATCGATCAAAAAAAATAAAAATATTAAAGTATGTGGAGTGGTGGACTTTTGAGTGGAAAGGGTGAAAGTTGGATAAGTTGAATTCGACGAACTCGTGATTGACCTACCCCGTAGGTTGGGTTAGGTCAGAAATGCTTAAGCTTGGGGTCATTAGAAAAAGAGTGTGTGAAATTAAGGTCACGTTTGAATGGTAGAAATGTGATTTCTGAGGAAGGATCACAAACCCACCTCTTCTAATGGATTTGTTATTTTTCTATTTTATTATTAATTTGCCAACTCATATGCGCAGTGGGTAAAATGAATTTGTAGAGTGTGTGTGTGAGTATGTATACCTTCACGCCGAGTTGTGCAACATAACCAAGTAAGACGCCAATTGGAATGCCTATCAAGTAATAACAAACTATATTTACGTAGGCTACGATGCCCTGCCATCCTGCCCCTACAGCCACCCCTGCTCGATGGATAGTAAAAGACAAATAGTAAAGATATAAAAATTAGAAAAAAAAAATAGTTAAAAACTTAATCAATTTCTAAAATTAATAAGTTTTATATATTAAAACATTACTATTTAGTAGGCTTAAGCTCCTTGCCTAATTTTCAAGCACATTTTTCTTGTAGTCTGGTACGGTCCACATTTAGATGATCTAATGAATGATTTTGGTGCAGATGATATTATAAAAAGAAAAAATCATCGTTACAAAAAAATTATACTATCCTAAAATATTTAACCCCTCTCAAAACCAGCATCTGAATTTTAACAGTGAAATAAACGGCTTAAAATTCATTACGTAAATGAGGGGGTTAGATGTCTTAGAATTATATAATTTTCTGTGGCTATATACAATCTACATGGTGATTACCCTTACCAAAAATCATCCATTGGATCATCTCCATATGGACTATATTTCTCGAAGAATCTCTTAAAAAATCTCCCCTTTAAGGGTTAGATGTGTTGTGTGCCTCGGGTTAGAGAGAGAGAGATCAGAGCGCTAGAGAGAGAAAGTACCTGAGAGGACGGGTTGAACACTATTCAACAACAATGTGAAACCTAACAAGATGGAGAGCTCAGAAACTGCATCAGCCACCTCTGTGCTGGCAGAGAAGATATAGGAGAAGCTATGACGAAATCCCAAGACCAAAGCCCATATTAGGATCCCAAATGCCAGAGAAGTTGATACCACCACCATTATTGAAAACTTTGCTGCTTTTGCATTTCCCCTCCCAAGTTCATTTGATACCCTCACACTTCATTTTCAGTCATTAAAAAAAAAAAAAAGTAACCCTAATTTATTAAAATTTAAGCCACTTACACTTAACCCTAATTAGAAATAAACAAGATAGATACTTGGAAAAAAAAAAAAAAAAGTTGGTACGTACGTACCTTGCAGCTGCTAAGAAACCAAAGGATAGCATCAACTCCCAGCCATTCACATTTAGGCTGCAAATTTATTAAGTTGACACAAATATAAATACTTACATTTTACGTGATGATGAGATCATTCTTACTGAAAAACCAAACTTACACGTTTTTTTTCTAACCAATGAAAATTATATTAGCGAAAAAAATTGAAGACAAGCGAGGACAACAAAAAGAAACAAAAACAAAAACATGTGAATTTCAAATAATACATGTACAAAAATAGTACTACTGCTATAACCACAAGGGGGTGTCCTAGTGGCCGGTCCATGAGGATTAGTCAGTTGTTCAAAATGACCCGGATCATCTCATCATGAGATTAAAAAAAAAAAAAAATGGTACTGCTATATATAATTAATTAATATCCTGATTCTAATTAAAATTAAATTGCGTGTGTACATTATTTCCTCACCAGATGGAGAGAGCATTGATTGCAACCTCAGCATCCTTCATATTTCCAGTGAGTAGGATCAATAACGAGTTGTACCATATCTCCAAACTGCATGTTTAACCATAACCTCATTAATTAGCTACTCAAGAATTAATTAATTAAAAAGAAATTTATACAGTTTAACCTAAATAATTAGTTAAATTCTCGTGTTATACATCGGCTAAAAATGTATAAATTGAGCCTTAATTTCTTTAATTTAACATAAATGATTTAAGTCTGAGACTCGGCCGTTTCAACCCAATTCATCACGATTTTAAGAGTTTGACTCTTATCCATTCTAAGATATAATCAGTAAATTTTGACCGAGTCAACTAGGAAGATTTGCTGACCTGGCTGAAAAATTTCACCTCATTATAAATTGAGTATTTTTGTAAAAAAAACTAATGACTTAGCAGCAGGATTTTTGTTTTTTTGTTGTTTTTAATACTTCCAAATCCTTTATATGCACATGGGACCGATTAATTAATACATCTGTCCAGCAGTACATAATATTGATGTGGCATCTAATATCCACCATACTTCGTGTATGTGTGGGGCCACGCATATACAAAGTACAACTCAATCTGTTTAGCAAGACAAAATATGGGGCCTGGTTTCAAAATTATTTATAAGTTTTCAAAATCGAAAGTTTAAAATAAAATCCGTATAAATTGTTGTCTAAAAAAAGTGTATAAATTGATTCTTAAAATAAAAAAGTACAAACAATTCTCTAAAAAAAGAGTGTTAAAGGACAGCTCAATCTATGTAGCAAGACAGAATATGGGGCCCGGTTTCAAAATTATTTATAAGTTTTCAAAATCAAAACTTTAAAATAAAATCTGTATAAATTGTTGTCTAAAAGAAGTGTATAAATTGATTCTTAAAATAAAAAAAGTACGATCATTTCTCTAAAAAAAAGAGTGTCTATTTGGTGTCTGGTGTCTAGTAGTATTTTTAGTTGAAAAAAAATTAAAAAGTTTAAAAAATATTTAGCTCATTGGATAACCTTTTTAATATATAGATTCATGATTCAATATAATTTGTTGATATCAATTAATGCATGGTTGAATTATGGGGATAGCATTTATTCTTGAGGGAAGTTATTGCACCCCCTCTTAGAACGCCCCCTTATAACGCCCCTTCCTATGGGGCCCACATACGATGCATCCAAGGGTTGATTTTTTTATGAGATGTTCTTCTCAATATGTATATCATCATATTAAAAAATCAATCTGTTCTAAAACTTTTAACCCCCTCAAATTACTTATCAAAAATTGATAACTATTTGACCCCTCAAATAGTTACTAAATAGTTATTAATTTTTAAAGGTTAATTTGAAGGGGTTAGAAGTTTTACAACGAACTAATTTTTTAATATAATGATATACAGATTGAGAAGAACATCCCATAAAAAAATCAGCCCTTAGATGCATCGTATGTGGGCCCCACAAGAAGGAGTGTTATAAGGGGGCGTTCTAAGAGGGGGTGCAATAACCTCCCTCTTTATTCTTTGTCCTTAAATAAGGGCACTAGTACATGATTTTCTATTTATTATTTTTAAAACTTTATCTTCAATATGTTTGTTGAAATGTACTGTCACATCGAAATAGAAATCAAAGTTATTCTGAAACCTCATTGGCGGCCTTTTTTTCTGATTAGAATCATCATAAGCCACCATTAATGCCTAACTGCCTAAGGGTGTGTCCTGTGTAATTCTTGGTTGAATCTCCTTAACCCCTCCTCACCTCAAAAGATGATTAAAAACATAAATCTCTAATCAATATGTCTTTGCATATAAGAGGGTTTGAACTTAGGTCATTGGTACCATCCCCCAATAATATGAATTAAAGACTTACCAAAGCATGACGCCAGACGATACCGACAATTTTACGACTGGCCATAAATCGTGGAAGGCATGGATAGAGAAACCGGTCCACGTCAACGGACAACCTCCGTCAAATACGTATATTAATTGACCAATGATAGGGATCCAACTAGAGATAATCATGGAGATCATTAAACCTGGAACACCTAATCCAAAATATTGAACAGAAATCCAACACAAGAAAGCATGGATTATGAGTGAGAGAGCTCCCAACCAAGTTATGATCATGTTTTTGCTTTGAGCTTGAAGGTACATTTGAAGGGTGTATGAGAACAAGTAAGAATAGACAACTGGTATGTACCAAAGTGAAATTATGTTAGCCATTTCTGATATCTCATCCGTTTGTCCAAGCAGTTTGAGAATTGGAGAGCTGAATATGAATAGAGGGATAATGAGTAGAGAAAACCCTAATTCAACTATCCATGACCTTTGTAAATAGATTCCCAACATGTGATAATGTTTTGCTCCAAATGCTTGCCCACAAAGTGTTTCTAATCCACTTGCCATGCCCATCTGCACCACCAAAAAGAAAAAATAATAAAGAAAATTAAAAATAATAATATCATTTTTTATAAAATAATTTTTTTTTATCAATCAAAAACTTAGGAAATTAAGAAAAAATAATACATGCATAAATCAGAATTAATTAGACAATTAATAAGGTTATGAAAATTACCAAAAGTCCGATGGAGAAACGGGCTAAGACATGGAAAACTAAGGAAAACGCGGCCATTTCAGTGTTCCCAATATGTCCGATAAATGCTTGTGTTATAGCAAATATTCCGAACATGGAAATTCTTGTGAAAATTGCAGGACCTGCAACAATCCATAGTTTCTTCGATTCGACCCATAATTTCGTCGATAGTTTATTATCCTCGTCTACCATTAATTCTACATGATCTGACTCGCGTAAAAGCTTAATCTCCACCTCCTTCACCATTTCTGAGTCGATGGATGTCCTCTCTGTTTGCTGACTAATTTCCTGTAACCTAGAAGTGATGTATTTAAAACTACTGAAGATTACACACGTTTTAGTATGTATGTCAGTATGTGATGTTGGTTTATGTATCCATCTGATCATCATTATATAGGTCTTGGAGTTAAAAAAGTATACATTTTAAAGTTGTGGTGGCACTGATTATGGGGTCCCTTGATTTCTTTGACGCACTATTTGAAGGTGGGTCCACTTAAAACTTGTGGTTTGTGATTGGTGGGGCCATAAATCGTAATTACTCACCCTATGGGAATTTGAGGTGGGTCAACAAATTAATTACCTTGTTTTTGTACCACAAAAAATTAAGTAATCAAAGTATAGAGTAAGAATAGAAAATGTTCTTAGTTTTGGAATGCCTTGTTCTACCTTACGCATTAGTACAAGACTCCTGTACACTTGCACATACTTATCGCAAAAAAAAAATTCAATAATATTAATATCTAACAAAGATATGATCTGAGTCATCTGAACCGATGACTTCATTATTTTAAGTTATTATTTAAAAAGCAGTATACGCGATACACATATATTCTTTATTTATGTTCCAAACATGAGAACACCAAAACTGTTAGAAACTGTTTTTTATTTTTTTAAGTGGATAATAATAATAATAATAATAATAATAATAATAATAATAATAATAATAATAATAATAATAATAATAATAATAATAATAAAGTGTTGGTTACTGTTGAAATGAGAGGACTCTGCCTGGTCCACTGCTGGATGGAATCAAATGCTGAATATGGAATCTATTTTGTACAACTGTTTTAAAAAAATCTGTCTATATTTATTGTTTTCTAATTATTTCATTTTATTTTTTCAAAGAGTTTAACCCAATGTGTTCCATGATAGCATAGGGTCAAAACTTGTAAGGACAGAGTCTATGAATTGTTACAGTAGAGTCTAGAGGATTTGTTTTCACTGATCTTCTATATAGTCCTATAGACTCTTGCACAGTCCTGCCGAGTTTAGAAGATTATAATGAGAGATTTTTTACAAATTTTTTTGGTGGACGAATCTTGAACCAATAACAAATATGGAACCAATAACATCGGCATTTGTAAGACTCCTTAACGTTTTGAACTAATAATAAAGATATTTGCATGACAAAATCTTGAACCAATAAGAGTAATGCTACACGTACAGCCAGTTTGACGTAAACAATGACCGGACGCTGACGTGGCGATATATTACACTCAAAATCTCGTCAAATTGAAAGGCCTAAAAAATTAATTTTTTTTCACTTTTTGAAAGTCGTGTCACCACCCCCAAAATACGACCAAGCTTTTGTCTACTTTTCAAACAGATCTGGGTTAAAAAAAATAGATCTTTCTCTATCGCTTCCTTCTTCATCTTCCGGCCACTCTTCGACGGAGATATCTCGCCCACATCTCTGATAACATTTAAAGCACAGATCTTCATATCGTCGGTACCAGGTCAGCCTTTTTATTTTTTTTCCTCTAACATTTTGAACCACAATCCTCACCGTCCTTTTTTTTTGAACCCTAGATCTACCGGCCACTCTTCGACGGCGAGAGCGCAGACAAATCTCTCTCCGGTATCAGGTAAATTTTTTTTATTATGTCTTTCACATTTTAAAGGACAAAATCCAGAAATTTATTTTTGTTCTACCGCTTTACTGGTAGGATTTGAATTGATGTTTGCAGGTTTAAGTATTTGCAGTAAAGGTTTTCTTTTCTTTATAATGAGTTGTATTTTAGATAGATCTGTTGAGTTTCTTCTATTATGCTTGCAATTGATTATCTCTCTTACGGGCTTCTCTCTAAATTTTATGATATATAACAAGTAAAAAAAATCCAATTGACAATTGTTATATATTCTATTTCATATTCACTGTATTTGTTAATATGGATATGTGTTATTCTTCATCATTTTTATTTATAAAATTGCAATGTTCAGGAATGGATGGGATTTTGTCCGATAATGGGACACTAATTAAGGATAATGTTGAAGTAGTTGATGATACAATTATGGGAGACGAATGTCGAATAGTTGAGCCTAAGATTGGGATGAAGTTTGAAAACGATAATGAAGTTTTTGAGCTTTACAAAAATTATGCCAAAAACTTAGGGTTTCCGGTGAGAATAAGGTCAACAAAGAAAGGTGAGGATGGGATTAAAAGATATGTGACGTATGCTTGTAGTCGAGAAGGCAAACGAACTTGGAGTACAAGCAACTCTTTGAAGCCCCAACCAACCATTCAAACAGGGTGCAAAGCTAAGATTTCAGCAACTTTAGACATGTCTGGAAAATGGCGAATTAACAGTGTTCATCTTGAGCATAACCATCCAACAAGTCCATCTAAATCCCGGATGTATCGTTGCAATCGAGAAATCAGTGCACTTGTGAAAAAAAAGATTGAATTAAATGATATATCGGGAATTCCATTACACAAAACTTATAATTCAGTTGTGAATGAAGCAGGTGGACATGAAAATGTGACATGTGCGGAAAAAGATTGTAGAAACTATGTTGAAAAAATTAGGCGGTTACGACTTGGGGAAGGAGATGCTCTTGCAATTCAAGCTTATTTTTCAAAGATGCAAAAACAAAGTCCAGGCTTTTTCTTTAATATAGACTTGGATGAAAAGTCTCGATTGAAGAATGTATTTTGGGCAGATAATAGGAGTAGAGAATCATATAAGGAATTTGGCGATGTAGTTACCTTTGACACCACATACTTAACTAATAAGTATAACATGCCATTTGCTCCCTTTGTTGGAGTTAATCATCATGGGCAATCAACTTTGCTTGGGTGTGGGCTGGTTTCAAATGAAACTACGGAGACATTTGTTTGGCTATTTCGGACTTGGCTTGACTGCATGGATGATTGTGCTCCGAATGGAATAATTACTGACCAAGATAGGGCTATGCAGAATGCAATTGAAATCGTTTTCCCTAAGACTAGGCATAGATGGTGTTTGTGGCATATATTGAAGAAGTTACCTGAAAAGCTAGGCAGCCACAATCATTACAATTCCATTTGCTTTGCTATGCATGGTGCAGTTTATGATACACAAACACCTGAGAAGTTTGAACAGAGTTGGAGTGAGATGATTGAAAACTATGAATTACAAGAGAACGATTGGTTGACTAGGTTGTACAAAGAGAGGAATCGTTGGGTACCATGTTTCTTGAAAACTAGCTTTTGGGCAGGAATGTCAAGCACTCAACGGAGTGAGAGTATGAATGCATTTTTTGATGGGTACGTTCACTCCAAAACCTCACTAAAGCAATTTGTTGAACAATATGACTATGCATTGAGGAATAAAGTAGAAAAAGAATTTCAAGCAGATTTTAGGTCATTCTCACAAATGGTCCCATGTGCAACTAAGTATAAAATGGAGAAGCAATTTCAAGCAGTTTACACAATCTCAAAATTCAAGGAGTTTCAAGAAGAGTTTACAGGAAAAGTGTATTGTGAGGTAATTTCTAGTCAAGAGGATTGTGTAATATCGAAGTATGAGGTACGAGAGGACATCATACTCAATAAGGGTGTTAAGATCAAACGAGTATTTACAGTTTTATTCAAGAGAGATGAATGTGAAGTTCAGTGTAGTTGTCACATGTTCGAGTTTAAAGGAATAGTTTGTAGACATGCAGTTTCAGTATTAATTCGCAATGATGTAGAAGTACTCCCCGATAAGTATATCTTGAGGAGATGGAGGAGGGATGTGAGCAGATCCCACACGAGAGTCAGACTTTGTTATGATGGTTGGATTAGCTCTCCAGAGCAGTTGAGGTATGATCAAATGTGTCTTGCATTTACCAAAGTGGCAGACTTGGCAGCTGATGATGAAATCCGAAGTAATATAATTATGCAGTGGATAAATGATCAGTCGAATGAATTATCTTCAAAAAAATTAAAATCAAGTTTCGGAAGTAATATCATTACCAAATCAACGGCTCAGCCAGCCATAGAAGGTGAGAGGGATGCTAGCGTAATTATTTTGGATCCCAAAGAATCGAAGAGGAAAGGACGTCCAGAAAAAAAATCGAAAGAAATCCAGCGTTGAAAAAAAATCTGGAAAAAATCGGAACAAGGTTCCATCTAGTGAAAATGTTCAGGTAACATTTTATTAAATGCCATAATGTGATACCTTTATATACAAATTTCACGTGTTTAATTGTATTCTTCAATTTTGTAGGACGATCAGGAGCATTTGAAATCCAATAAGTCCAAGAGAACAAGAAAAAATCAAAAGCAGCTTTCATCTAGTGAAAATTTGCAGGATGGTAACGATGGTGAGACTACCTATGCATTTCCTTTTCAAGTGGTCAAGGAAAATTCTACACAAGAAAGCGTAGCTTTGGGTCAAACCTCAACGAGAGGAATCTATCCACCGGATAATGCCGTTAATAACCAACATCAATTCTTGGTATATCGTTTATTTTATGTTTTCATGTTGAGTATATCTTAAAACATTTTTAAAAGTACTCAAAACATGTTATTATTGCATTTTTAAATTTGTAGGATGGTCAGACTAGCTACGCATTTCCTTCTCAAGAGAGCACATCATTGGGTCAATGCCCAATGAGAGCAGTCCATACTCAGACCCTTCCCATTTATGGCCAACACCAATTGCCAGTATGTATTTTTTATCCTCAAACATTTCCTTCTAATTTTGTATGTTATTATTGTCCTCAATTTGATTATGTTTTGATACTAAGTATAATTTTGTGACAGGATCGACAGTATATAGCCTGGAGTGACCCATTTGGAATAAATGAAGCGTCTTCCCATGGTATCGGAGGGAAATACACCATGAATTTTAAAGACTATTTGTAATAAAAATAAATAGGTCCATTTTAAAGACTCTGTAATTTCGTATTGTAAAGAATTTTAAAGACTTTTTGATATGAAATTATTAGGTTTTTTGGTTCTCAAGCAGGTGTATAATGGAGTCCAAAACAGGAACATCAATGTGAATTTTCAAAATAGGTGTTCATTTGTTGTTTAAGAATTGTAGGAATAAGTTTAATACACTTTGGGTAACTTTGATTCAAAATAGAAGATTTGATTTAATTTATTTGTTGTTTAAGAATTGTAGGAATAAGTTTGGAATTATTCCGAATGTGTTCATTTATTGTTTAGAATTATAGGAATGTGTTTCAGACCTGCTGTATCATCACACAATACACTATAAGGAGCAAACATTTGCAAAAAAATACAGCTTGCTTCAGTGGGCAAATAGGATTTATATTACAACAAAATAAAATTAGCATCATATATTTACATCGTTAGCATCATCAAAATAACCTACAATTGATGTCTTAATACATATATAGACAACAAAAAATACAATAGCCAAGAACAACCCAATCTTGTTACTTTTCATCCGCTTTTCCCTTTCCTTTGCGAATAGTTACTTGGAATGATATCTCAACATCTTCTTTTTCTGATATCCGAGCGAGATTTTTGAATATACGCGATAGATCGTCCATTGCACCTTCCGTCACAGATTCATCAGAAATAGCACCACTGGATTCACTTTCTTCATGGTGTGAACTATCACTCCATTTGAAAAATCCACAATTTTTAGTGCAACAGGAGAACAACCTCCCTATGTTCTCGGACTTCTTCTCCACTTCCATCAATTTCACAAAGCCGAAACCACAATTTGTGCATCGTCGCTTTTTCTGGCACTACGGCAAATAGTGCCCTGGCAATATGCAGCTATGGCAAATACCTTTGTTCTTTCCAGTCATCATCTATACCAATTTTTTTCACACAATTTTAGTTCCATTTTCTTTTTCCTACATTCAATCTCTACTTAAATGAAACAGAAATTAAGAAGCAAATTAGATGAATCCCAACAATAATTAACAAGCAAATTAGATCAGAAACCACTAAATCCCTAAAAAAAATCTAGGGTATTCAGAATAAATATAAAATAAAAAATCGAGGTAACAGTAAAGATACCAATAAATCGAGCTAAAAAAATTTCAGAAACCACTAAATCCCGCCGGAAGTTCTCCCTCGCCGTTGCCGGATAGATTTAGGGTTAAATTTTTTTTCTTCAGGATTTTGTACTTTAAAATGTGAAAAACATAATAAAAAAAAATTTACCTGATACCGGAGATTGAAAGATCTACGCTCTCGCCGTCGTCGTTGACAGATCTACAGACGGTGAGGATTGTGGTTCAAAATGTGCTTTAAACGTGGCCAGACACAGATTTGTCTGCGCTCTCGCCGTCGAAGAGTGGCCGGTAGATCTAGGGTTCAAAAAAAAA
>MVGT01001095.1:217909-236901 GCA_002174775.1 Macleaya cordata
TAAGCATCTCGCATTTGTTTTGTAAAAGGGTCGGGCCAAAAAGCGGCACTCTTTTCTATAAACAAATTGTGTATATATAGTTGTAAATTATTTATCAAATGGAGGGCATAGTTGGTACTAACTAAAACTCTAGCATTAAATAACTCTACTATAACATTAAATGAGCAACATACACATTAATAAATAACAACTATAATTAAGAAACAAGATCAACGTAAATACGTACTATACACGTGCACGAAGCTTGTATATATATAATAAATCACTTATCAGATTTTTAATTTAGAATAATTTGTCAATTTTTACTTTCTACAGAGGGTTAGAATCATGGATGTGCGATCTAGAGGGAATAATATAAACATGTGTGTGTGCGAAAAGATTTGTGGGAGAGATAGGTTAAGGTAAATAACTTTAAAAGCTTAGTAACCAAAATCGTGGTATAGGAGTAACGTTCTAGCTCTGAAACTTTGCGCTCTGGTTCTGAATCACGCTCCGACACTCCTTCTCTAAAAATATTTAGGAACTATGGATATTTTTATTGGCTGCTCTGACGTTTCCGCTTTTGCTCTTGTTCCCGCCCCCGTACTACGCTCTAGTTACTTATTTTAAAACTATCTCTACTCTTTTCTAATGGCTTCCAATCCACTCCTTTCAACTTCACCAATTAAATTCACCGAACTCCTTTATTTGCACTTCTTTTTGGCATTTTCATCCCACTTTGTTTGGAGTTTTTCACCTCCGAGTTTTGTACGTATCCACCCCACCTATTTATTTGGACTTTTTCACTTCATGTTTTGCATGTTTCAAGTGACCCATCTAATACTCATTTTGTTTTTACACTAGTTTGTGGACTCATGTAAAAGTAATCAAACCGCTGAATTTTTTGTAGTAATGATCTCCTCATTATGCAGATTAAAATTAGTCGGCAATGTAGTGGAAAAGTGGGTCTGCCAACAGCAAGTTTGAAGGACTCGGTCAATTAATAAAAGGCATTATTGTCAAAACTGTAACTACTTAAACAGCCACAAAAAAAAAACTGATCTCAAATGTGTAATATAAATTTTTTGTATTAAATAATTTCTGTAAAATATTGTAAAAAAAAAACGTGTATAATATAAGCACATAAGGCGTGCAGATCCGCTGGTATTTATAAAAGAAAAAGTGCATTTACGGTGAGCTCATTTTATATTAGGATTCTACATTAATATTCCAAGTATTTTATATTTTTTCCTGGGGTACCATAAGTCCAGGCTGTGTAGATCATTGTGTTGTACAATTTTCCATAAGCAACATATGATTGATTACCATAAAGCACCTGTGCTGGACAATAAAGATTCTGCTGTGTAGTTTTGGGCTAAAAAAATAAAGACACTGTTGGACTGTATAACAAAAAAAGCAAAAAAAAAAAAAAAAAAAAAACATTTATTGGATGTTGTTGATGTTTAACCACCAGCAAGGGATCTTAAAAAATTGAGTCCCTTTCTACTCCTTTATTTTTATTTTTCTGCACGCCTTGAAAGAAAAAAGAAAAATCAAAACTATTTACTAGGCTCCCCTAGTCCACATGCACCACCCCTCCTCAGTGTACGTAGCAGTGCCAGTAGCACCAAGGAAAAGGCCATCAAAGGGTTTTCAAAGTAGAGAAATGCCAGCGACAGTCACATTAATGGATGTTGTGCGAGATTTTGCTGGTTTGTTATAAAAATAAAGACCTGTTGTAACATTAATGGATGTTGTTGATGTGCAACCACCAATAACCAGGGTCTTAGTAATTCAAAAAAAAATTGGTACTCCATTGATGGTCCCGTCATTTGAGTGAGTATTGATAGATATTTTACTTATAACCATGGGAAAAGATTGACTTTCCAAATAACTTACATTATGAAAATCTATGACAGTACGATGAGAAGTGAGTTTTGAACCTACAACCTTCTTATAATGGTATTAGGTGAATTGTGTTTTGTTGAGATAATGTCATCATTTGAGACACAAGGTGGACAAATTTTGGCAGATTAAGTAGTAATTCTAAAAAAAAAACATGATTTCTAAGAACTCATTAAAAATTCAAAATATTCAATTGCATAGATTTTAAAGTCTTTCTAAACTATATATTTTGATCGGTAAAGGTAGTAATATATTAAAAAAGCACATCAGAAATATGCAGAGGAACTTCATGATATTCAAACATAATTTTTATGGACTCTTTAAAAAACCACAGTATTTATTTTCCTTTGGATATTTAACGATACTAAAGGGTCCAAGACTTTCATGGATTTATATAAACTAAATATACTTTTCTCATTTAATAATCAAGTCAAAAGATTTTTATGGATTTTTAAGGGTGAGAAGCTATGGTATATTTCTATCTCTCTCTCCACGTCACCACCTCATCATCGTTGCCACCACCTTACCATCTCACCATGGCTACCATCACCATCACCTAGATCACCACCTCCACTACTTCCACCACCTTCTTACCACTATTGATAGTTAGCAAAATAAGTATTTAATTTGATCCTCTCATAAATCTATGACATAAACTCATTAAAAAAGTTTGGCAAACTCCATCATATGTTGTTCCACACGGTAGCGCGGAATAGCACATATGAGCTGTCACGGTAAGCCGTGAGATGTTTATATTCTATGGATTAAGAGATGCCTTCTAACTGTTAAAAACTAAGATCCTCCTGATGGCCACTCCCACAATAAGATTTTAACCGGTTGTGTATGGATAGGGAGGTCTGCTCACACCCTAGGGACTAGTCGGGTGCTCTAAGAGACCCGGATACCCTAGATCTCAAAAAAAAAAACTGTTAAAAACTAAAAGTATGATGTGGAACACAATTAAATTCCGACTTCAACTAAAAAGTGTTAGTCTTCCACATTTTTACATGGACCAACTACACGATAATTCCACGTTTAAGTTATTCTTACACTCTACATTCACCTTTGTTATGGGGCATATATGAAGATGATCTGAAGGTTGAACTTTTGTGAGGATAACCTCCTAATTATGTAGATCATTCTTAAAAAAAAAATTGTTCTAAAGCTTTTGATCTGATAAAAAACAATTCAAGATTAACAGTAAAATAGATGTCCTAAAGTTTAAAATTAATTTTATTTTGAAAGTATTAAGAGTTTTAAACGATATTGTTTTTTGTGAGAAATGCATGACCAATGTGACAAGAAGATCACCCTCACAAAAGATTAAGAACCCTTAGATCATCTCTATGTAAGTCCTGCAAGTGGGTGTAACCGGAGTGTAAGAATAATTTTAGTAGGAAAAATCTGGGAGATTTTAAGTAGAGATTTTGTAGGGACCAGAGATTTGCTGGAAAACTAGTTAGATTTATAATATGATTTCTAATTAGTTTTCCACAAAATCTCTAGTCCCCACAAAATTCCTACCTAAAAATTAATCATCATGATCTTCCATCACTCATTTCATCATCTTCATTGTATGAAGTTATGTACTCTGCTTGAAAACCGAATTAAAGTATTTAAATGTGACAAAAAAATAAAACAAATTATTGATATAAGATTCATCTAATAAATATCATTACTCATATATATGGATGAAAAGTCTCTTGTATTCACAGTGGAAGTATCCACACCTATATAATTAAAGAAGGCGGATTCATTTACATTGGCATCTAGGGTCCACCTAGAGATGATTCAAGAAATAATTTTAAGTTAAGATATTATCCTCATGATATTGATCATCCTCACAAAAAATTAGCTACCTTATAAAAGACTGTCCTTATCATGCAAAATTCTGTCCCAACAAACGTGACAAGTAAAATGCCATACACATTCAAAGTCAAAAGTCTGTGCTACACGACATTTTCAAATGGGGGTAGCATTTTGGGTCCAATTTTTTGGGACCCTAGAATTTTAATTACTCAAACGAATGCCAGGGGAGAGGACATAAGAGTGGGTCAGATCACGTTGGGTCAGTTCACGTCGGTTGGACCAAGTTTTTCTCTTCCCCCTCTTCCTTCCAACTCATTGTTGAATCACCATAGATTGTTATTTTAGATTTTCATAATAGCTTCAATCATCTTCAATGGTGAATAAATCTTTAGGTGAATCATGTATATATTCTGTTCTATGCTTTTATTTTTAACTTCTCATTTTGTTGAATTCGGCTTTGCCGCCGCGAATTATCCACTTTTATTATGCTACTTAATAGATCAATACCAAAGCCCAAAGAGTCGGTATGAAACAATACCAAAGCCACAAGTAACAACATATATGTCACAAATTGAAGTGCCAGAGTGATTTTTAGAGGAGTGTAAGAGGGTACACCCCTGTACCTGATACTTCGATTGGAACCAGAACCGTCGCCTTTTACTGATTCAGGGTCAACTGACCCATCTATTTGCAGGCATCCCCATTCTTTACAAGTTAGTCACAGTTTTGACCTTAATCCAACAATCCATTCATTCCCTCCATCAAGATGGACAATACATACCAGATTAACCATTTGCAAATGCACCATTTTTCTTGACACTACACCCTCTGAGGCATACAAGAAAGCACTATATGCATATTCATATGATCAATGTGCAACTAAAAAAAACCCCACCCTGTGATCGCATCAACTTTCAGCTTCAAGGGCCTCAATCTCATACCTGACTTCCTCCAAGTGCTCGTTTATGCTTGTTACTGCATCTTGCACCCCTTTAATGGCTTCTTTCAGGGCACCATCATACTCTGCCTCTGCTTCTTCAGTTCCAGCTGCTACTGTTATCTCATGAACATGCATACACTCATGTTCAGCTGGTGTCCTGAATCTGCAGCTCTCATGGCTCACAGGACGTTCTGAAGGGCGGCCAGACTTTTTTAAGACTTGAATCGTCACAGTCTTTTGAAAGGAGGGCAACATTCATGAGAACAAAAAACAATAATAAGAATTTACGAGAAATTATCATGGGAAGAAATCAAAGAAAACTTGGTAAAAGAGACATGTTTTAGTGTTCAATGCAGGTACAAAGTGGCAGCCACAGAGCTGCACCTTTAACAGAGAAATTGTTCAAGTATATAGGATCTAGGTCCTTGTTTCCCTTTTGTAGAGAATCTGCTAATGCAAAACTAGTAAAAAGGTTTGATGAAACAGAGGGGAATAAATACCAATTGCAACTTCTGCTTTTCTTGTGATTGAACAGATCTTAAAATGTGAGCCAGATCATCCCGACAAAAATCAGGGTTCGAAAATAGAGATTCCATTTCGAGAACCTGCATCAAAGTGGCAACACTTTAATTAGTTTGAAAGAATGTGCTAGAAGAAAAAGTAACGTTTGAACATAATGACCTACTTGCTTTGAGCAATCATTGAATTCTTCGGTAATCTCACGGCAAACTTGTTGGTAGGCCAAGTCCCCTCCACCAACCATATAATCATTGAAACCTCTGCCAAAATATCCTACTTGGTAAATTATGCTATAAGTTCTGGTAATGTACAATATATTCATGAGATCCATCAACTAATAAAACCAATCGAATTAACATAGAAATGGGATGCCTTCATCATCCTAATAATTCATCAAGCCATCTATTAATTTCAAGACAAATATCCACGCTATATCGTAGTCTTTTTGTTCTTGAAGTAGATGGCATGTAGATCTGTATCTTAATGCGCCATATCAACAATATATATTTTGACACCCATTCATATATAGATGATACTACAAAACTATAAGTTTCCTATACTGTGGTTTAGGTTAATTTCTAGAGGCTTAGGTTATTAACTACCGCCCTGTTGGTGTAACAGTTCTAGAAGTCATTCTTACTTCTTAGTTTAATTTGCTTCTTGTGAAAACACTTATTATCACGCATTGAGTTTCCTAATCATCGTTATCTATTCAAAACCCACAAACATGCAGTTTCTCTCTAGCTGTTCACAAAAGCTCTAGATCTTTCCTGCCTAACACCTTAAAATATCATTCAAAACCCTTATATAATCTTAGAAAACTTGCCAGATTGATTAAGACTTGGGAATGTCAGTTATTTGGACACACCACCTATCACTAACGACACTTTGATATTCGACCAAATGAGAACTAAATTAGTTGTTGTTGCCGGGAGAGTAGCGTCGGACTGCCGAACAGTTCGGGCCAAATCCTGAAGAAAGCCGGTGCCGCATTAGGTTAGGGAGCTGGGCTGCTATTGGAATGGATTGAATCGGTTCACTATTATGCTTAATGCTGTTACCACATCTAATATGACAGTTTAAGTCAAAGAAATTGCCCTTGGGTTAGTCTAAAGTTGCCAAGTACCTATCATGTAATAATAGCAAAAGGGAGAGAGCGCTAAAAAGGATGGGACGGCCACACACTATAAGCATCGAAATTACGAGCGTTTGCTTTTTAGAGACCAAGCACAAGTCTTGTGTAAAGGGAAACAGAAGAAGAGAGCAAAGAACTGAATGAGCAACAAAAGACACTCATGAACATGACTCATGAGAAATGGGTGGGCACCTCATGATATATGAGATGTTAATTGTGTACGGACCAGAATCATGGAGATGACCACAAGCACCACAGCACCTTTCAAACTAGTGTTAAGTCCAAAAATATGTGAAAGGTAATTAGTGGCATCAACACTGAAGAAAAGTTTGTTGTGATTTATGAAAGAGGAGTTCAACAAACTACGCTACCAGTGGAACTACATCCACAAACATATGCAATCTCTTGGGTAATTAAAAATTTAAAGATCAAGGTAACATGGTTTACCAAAAAAAAATAAAAAATTAATAAGATCAAGGTAACATGACTATGCCTTGTTCATTTCACCTAGTAACCAAATCTTCCGGTTATGTGTATGACATATCTACCCAGTACTCACATATCTGCATAAGACATGAAAGATAAACAAAACAACTTAAGTGATTCAAAAATTTTACACATTCATGGTTCATATGAACTCACCATATTGATGGATATTCTATCGATTATATATTCATCACTAGGGTTAACAACCGATCCCCATCCGCTGGACATATCAAAACCTGATAATACAAATCTGAAGCCACGCCCATTTTAAACCTAATTACCAATACTTGAACACCCAACACCCAAATTGGTCCTAACGACTGCAGTGTTCGATATTCATTTTCATATCCAATCAAATAATCAAGCAATTCATAATGCAATAGCTATAAAATTCCCATACATCCATCCATAGACATCCAACACATGTAAAAATGATTTCAAATACATATAGTTATAAAAACATCAATAAGAATTTATAAACATAGAATTTGTGTAAGAACTCAGCTAGGGTGAAATGGGTTCATCAAATATGGGTGGGTAATCAAGGAAAACAAAAACCCATCTCAAGAAACTCCGCATAGAATCCTGAATAGTTCGATGAATGTGTACCTTCGAAGCTTTGCATAAGCTTCTGCTCTTCGCTTCTGAACACCAAGGAATTTGCGAAGCAAATCGAGGATTTTAGTGGATTTTGAGGCAAGGGTTTCCTTGTCATCGAGCTCCATTGGCTCTGTTATTGCTACTTTCTCAAAACCTTCCATTAATTTCTGTTTTGGGAACCTTTCGATCGTCCTAGATTTTGTTCTACTTTGTCTCTCACTATGAAAAATGTGGAATAGTAAACTTGACAAAAGGGCATGGGTTTTCTGGACAGGCCGTCCTGAAAATTAGTCTATACAGGTTTGGTCTCTTACACGTGGAAGCTGACGTGGAAATCTTTTATGGGAAATGCTATTTTGTTCGAGCACTGCTTTTTGTACCGACGCTTATGTGGCATGGTGGGTCCCACTGCCACATAAGTTGGGAACCTCTTCAAAACACTTTAGAGAGAGGAAATGTGGTGAGTCTCATTCTTCCACATATGCATCTGGCACCAATTTTATAAAAGTGTCGGTCCAAAAAACTTTATCAGGGCCAATGCTGCTCGTCCCTCAAATAAGTTGGCACTTCAACAAACACATTCGAGTCAATGTCTTAATGTGAACACTGTAACTCCAAAATACTACCAGAGGAGTGAACAATACCCGGTAAATCAATTGTTATTTTGTACACAACTAGAAAGGAATTCAATGAGAGTGGCCATCAACAATTTTTTTCATAATACACACAAACATACACAAAGTAAACGACTTAAAACTCACAACACTTGATCTAAATGCCACTTTATCTAACATAATACTAGAACCAATTGAATTTTCAACCTCAACAAAATGCATCATTAAGATGAATTGGTTGGGTTCCATTCGATAGAATTGAATGATATGGTGTTCGACTTGGCTATCCACAGATGCAATACTTTTTCAAAATGTGTCCACCAATTCAACGTTACACGCCTTGTGTGTTGTAGTTGGCTTGTTTAGCTTCAGGTGTAACCCACCTGCTCACACGTTGTTGAGCCAAAGTAACCTGAATAGGTGTTCATTAGAAATGACATGTTGGTTAATAAGGGTGTCAAAAACTGTATGTTGAGTGGTGATGAGTCAATTGGAACGAGAAAGAACCGGGTTAACTGCAAACCTGTTTATCCCAATCAGTTCTCCAAGTAACAATAACTAGTACAATGGTTTGAACAGCTGTGCCAATTAACATTCCAATCCAAATCCCCTACAAAAAAAAAAATTAGAGATCACTTTAAGAACCAGCTTATAAAAGACTTTGATAGAAAAAGAAATATTTTTAGTACATAGAAGTTAAATTAAAATGTGATCGAAGACGAGCTAGAAAAGCTAAGTAGCTCACTGTGACTTGGAAATTTATAAGGTAACCGAGGACGATCCCGAGAGGAATTCCTATCAAGTAATAGGAGGCTATGTTCACATAAGCTACGATACTTTGCCATCCGGCGCCAACTGCAACTCCTGTAGATGGGGAAAAATGAAAAATATGTCATTTTTTACCTAAAATACTTTTAAATATAATGTACAACTATTTCACGTATTTTTGCGCTATTTTCTTTATGAAAAGAGTTAATGTGCGAGTCACAAACATCAATATCTATTACTCTTAAATGCGGGTGATTGCATGGGGGATTAGTGGTGTATTTCCAGAGTAATTTACAGTGGGTCAAAAATAAAAATGTGTGGATATTCACAGTTTTTAAAAACTCACAACCTCTTAAATTTAAATTACAATGACAAAATACCTCTAATCCCCACAAAAAACCATAAAATTAAGTTAAAGCGCATATCTAATATACATTTGCATTCTGCAAATATTAACAAAATACCAAGTAGGGCGACTATAATCACAACTCAAAAACAACAAATAATGAAATTAATGGTTAATCTATATAGTATTGAAATCACTTTTCAACATTTTTCTTAGACTAAAGGGAAAGGAAAGACGGGAAAGAAGGTCACCTGAGAGGACTGGTTGAACACTATTGAGAAGTATAGAAAAGGCAAGTAGAGGTGAAAGTTCGTGAACTGCTGTTGCAACCTCTTTATCTTCTGTAAATATGTAAGCCACTTTCCCTTTGAAAAACAGAAAAAACACAAATAACACAACTCCAATTCCGGACGATGTAATCACCGACACCATTATCGCAAATTTTGCCGCTTTTGAACTCCCTCTTCCGAGCTCGTTCGCCACCCGCACACTGCAAAAAATTTCGACCCAAAGATTAATTAGTTGTTCTTGAAAACAAAAAAAACAAAACAAAAAAATTGAGAATCAATATCTATACTAGATTTTCACCCAACGCCTCAAATGAATCTTTACTAGTTTTACCCATAAAAATTAATATTTTCATTAATTTGTTAAGAATAAGAGGTTCATTATTAATTAGCCTGCTAAATGGCCTTGACGAGGGTTTTTATGACATTTTACGTAACACTCTCTAAATCCATATTTAGACGGATATATATTGACACAATTAAAAATGAAAAAAAAATAAAAAAAGAAAAGGAAAAGAAGAATTAAAACAATATTGATACCTTGATGCTGCCAAGAAACCAAGAGATATCATCATCTCCCACCCATTGATGTTGATGCTGCATGAGATCCAGGTACATATTTTAAATTGTTAAACTAAAATAAAAACTAACAAATTTGACAAGGGAGAAAAAGAGTACCATATAGATAGAGCATCAATTGCAACTTCAGCATTTTTCATGTTTCCTGTTAAAAGAACCAATACAGAGCTGTACCACAGTTCTAGACTGAGAAAAAAAAAAACAGATCAGATAAAGAACTCAAATCTCTGTAAAAACAATAACTTATTATCTAAATTTTAATCTTTTTTATTTTAGAAACAGCAATTCAATGCATGTTTAAATTTCAACAAAATTATCAAACCCTTACTAATTATTTCGAATTGTTGAGAGTGTTCAGAAGAATTTATGTCACATTAAATAAAAAAATAGCCAATAAATGAAAATTAGCCAAAAACCCCTACTTGAAACGTATTTTAGGATTTAGCCCAACAAACGTTTTCATTTACTCTAAGGCTCCTGGGTAACTGACTGAAACCCTCATAGGGGACTTGGATTAAAAGAAAATATTTGTTAGGTTAAATCCTAAAATATTTTTCAAGTTGAGATTTTTGACCAAAATCCTCATAAATTATCTCTATGTAGGCCCCACAAATTATGTTTTACTGTGTATCATCTAATTCATGTTAGGCCCACTTCAATTTACTGTAATAATTATTACAACAAAAGTACATACAATAAAATTTCGAACTACGATACTAAATACAGCCTTAGTAGTTAAAAAAAAAAAGGTAAACAAATTAAATTAAAGAGGAGCTCACCAGAGCATGGCACCTGATGACAGAGATAGCTTGATAACATGCCAGAGATCTTTGAAAGCGAGGAACGACAAACCTCTCCATGTTTCAGGACAACCACCACATGTAACAAACAAAAGCTGACCTACATTTGGAATCCAAAACGCGATAATCGTTGAAGTCATTGCACCAGAAATACCCCAATTGTACTTAACAGTGAAGAGCCACGACAAGAAGACATGGATGGCAAGCGCCGCGGCAGCTAAGTAGGCGATGATCATGTTCTTGCTTTGAGCAGAGAGATACATTTGACAACTGAAGGATAAAATGAAGGAGAACAAAACTGGGATCGTCCATAGTGAGATAACACCGGCCATCTCGGCGATTTCGTCTCCTTGGCCAAGAAGTTTAAGTATTGGTGCAGTGAAGAGGAAAATAGGAAGGAGGAAGAGTGAAGCAATGAACAAAACAAGCCAAGATCTCTGAAGATATATGCCTAACATATGGTATTGCCTTGCTCCATAAGCTTGCCCACATAGAGTCTCCAATGCACTTGCCATTCCCAACTATGCAAACATTACAATATTTGTGGTGTCAATGGTTTGATTTTGGTTGAGTTATTGAACTACTAGGAACATAATTTTTTTTAAGAATGAATGGATCGGATCAAATTGGAAAATGGAAAGATTAAATTTTACGTTTTTTGCATATGTCAATTTGCACAGTTGGTAGTATCTGTTGATGAAGACAGTTTAGATCCGAATTTAATTCTCATTAGCATCAAGTCACTGATTTTATTAAAAATAAGTACATCCCTTCAAAAATTAAGTTTTATGTTTCTTCATCACTTTGTGGAAAATCGTTGGAAAATTTTTTTTTCCTGATCGATTCAATTCTAGGGTAGTCGGCGAGTTCCATTTGGTATTAACGTTAGAAGAACATAATATATATAGATAGAAACGGGAGTGACTTAATGACATGGTGTACCCTAATTGGTGCCTTGACATAGGTGCATGATGCAAGTACAAGCATTAGGCCAAGACATCAACTGTGTAGTGATACATCATTAAATCGCGCCTAATTATGTTTGTATAATACTACCCTCTAAAATCTACATGTAAAAAAGAAGTCACTATAAATTGATTAAAGCAGTGGGACGGAGAGAAATCTGACGTACCAGAATGCCGAGGGCGAACCTCAAGAGAACCGCGAAGACGAGGGAGTAGGCTGCGAGCTCTGCGGGACCAATGTGTCCTATAAAAGCTTGGCTGATCATCGTGATACCAAAAGTTGAAAATCTCGTGAAAATAGCGGGTCCTGCTACGATCCATAGCTTTTTCGACTCCTCCAACACCTTATTTTTCAATTTCTCATATTTTTCTTTTGTCCCTCCCAAAAGCTTCGTGTTTATATCGTTGTTCTCCATTTTCTCTTTGCTTTATCTCAAAATGGAGCGGAACCAGTTAGGAAAGAACCAACCTGAACTAATTATCCCAGTTTTGTTGAGTTTCATCAGAACCAAATTAAAAAAAAAAAAAAAATCAGTTTATACTTAGGTTATGATTATAAGAGAATCTTATCCGTCAATTCATTACCTAATCGACGGATAGCAACACATAATAATAATTAGTGAAACAAGGGAAAGTTAATGTTTCAAAAATCAAATGACTTATAGTTTAAATAGATTTCAGTATGATTTAAAAAACTAACAATGAAAACCGTCCTCGACTATTACATTATATCACATTGGAAAGAGATGTTTACCTATATTTAGCATTACTTATATTTTCTTTCTATGTTTTTTTCTTTCCTCTACGAGGGAGAAACACAATTGAAGAACCCACAGATACGGTCAAAACGACAAAAAAATGTTTGTTAGCCAAAGAAAATGACTTGTGCAAATTAACTAGAAATAGTGAAGGAGATAATTAATTAAGTAGAACTTACAAATTAGAAGGCATATATAAGATAGCAAATAAAGAGTATTATGGGAAAATCTCTGCATAGAACCCGCGGCGAGAGCGCCCTAGGGAACGGTTGGGATCAGACACTAATGTACGTCGCCCGCCGAGGGTACAGTTGAAAGATCACCATAGCTTCGTCGGTAAATAAGGATGAGAACTAAGGGAAAGAAGAAAACAGAACAAAACATACAAGGGAGGACTTAGACAGGCGTAAGAGCCTCCCATCTGAGAGAGGACTTACACTAATCAGTCTGTTTGTTGATCCATCAAATCGGATCACGAGTACTGTTTTTATGCCTCTATTAATTTGTCTTTTATTTTTCTCTTTCTTTTTACACATTAAAGTTAAAAAGACAATGAAGTGTCAGTACGTACTATTTTGCACTTTTGAGTTTTCGACCGATCAATTGCTCGAAACACCTTTAAAATATTTTTGAGAGAAAAAAAGTGGTGGATTTTATCTTGCCACATAAGCATTTGGCACTACTTTAGTAAAAGTGTCGTCCAAAAATCTTTAAAGAAATGATTGAGTTACATAGAATTTGCTACAGAAGACTAATCCAACGGTTAGTATGTTTCACATATTCTCGTAATTCGCATCCTATCCTAAAATAATATGAATATCACCGCAAATTGTGCTTATGTACTAAATTCTATAGTGAATTCTGTAACTTAGCACGGCGGAAATCTTTATTGTTTGATCTCCTACACATCTTTAATAAATTTGATAAAAAAAATAAAAACATGTGTTGGACACCCATTGGGCCCACCATCCATTATTAAGGGAACAAAGCAACCTGACTGATGGGAATAGGCTAGCTGCTTTATTTGCCCAGTAGTACAAAGCAACCTGATTGATGAATAGAAGAAACTCACCCGCCTTGGGAAACATTCAAACAACAATCCAATATGAGAAAGTCCTCAAAGTCCGTGGGATGCCATGAAAAATCCACACTCAATTCGTGGGATGTCATGACCCTCCACGGAAAATGCTAGGTGGCGGCAGTGAAATGTTAAAGGAATTTTGGATTTGGACCTCAAATAATACTTTATAGTCTGTTTGGACGAGGGATTTTAGGGAGAAATTTTGTAGGGATCAGAAATTTTGAGAAAAAATATAACATGATTTTTCTTCAAAATCCCTAGTCCTGACAAAATCCATATCTCAAATCTCTTATCCAAACAGACTATTAGATTATAAAATTCGATTTTATATCGAAATTAAACCCCCATACTAGTTTTTATAATCTGAGGTATTGTTTGTAGTGCAAATCTAAGATTCCTGTACCATTGAAACTTCTATAATTTGGTGATTCCAACCTCAAATATAAAGTTTAGGGATGGGCAAGCACTAAAGAATGACCCCCAAGTTTGTTTTTTTTTTTGAGATCTAAGATATCCGGGTCACTTAGAGCACCCGACTAGTCCCTAGGGTGTGAGCAGACCTCCTTATCCACACACAACCGGTTAAAATCTTATTGTGGGAGTGGCCATCAGGAGGATCAATCACTCGACCTCCATTTTATGAGGTGAGTGTCTTGACCACTTAGCCATCCTCCTAATGGTTACCCCCAAGTTTTAAGGCGGCCATAGAAGATGAAAAAAGGGTGACAGAGCCACTATTTTGCCATTGGCCACAGAAGCTCTATTGCCCTTTTTTTTAACGAAAAAAAAAGTTTTTCGTTGTATTAAATTAGTGTATGCTTGAAATACAAAGCCTATAGATCCCACTTGGATACAATCTAAGAGTTGATTTTTGGTAAGGTTGTTCTCTTTAGCATGTAGATCATCTTCATCAAACACCATCACATTCTAAAACTTCTAACCCCATCAAAAGTTGATCATTTTTCTCACAGTTAATTTTCAATCAACTTTTGAACGGGTTTGACGTTTTAGAATGGGATGATCTTTTTGTAAGAATTATGCAGCGGAAAATTAAGGATCATACCTCCAGACACGGCAATCAGAAATTAATGAATGAGTTTGATCTGAAATCCACCGTTGATCCACACGTACGCAGCTTGATCAACGCTCTAACTATCTCTGATCGTGATGTAATAAAGCTCTAAAAATAGATCTAGTTATAGTCTTCAATGATTTAAGCTCGGATTAACGAGAAAGGTGTTCTTCTAGTCGATTCTAAGAAAACCTAAAATCAATGGTCCTCTTGATGGAACACAGGCAACCATATATAAAACTTAGTCAACTAGGGAACCCTTTCCATATCTTTTTTGTCCTTATAAATCTCTTCCCATCAAAGAGATTACGTGTGGGTTATGGGTAGTTTTAACTAACTCCCACTATCTCAACTAGCTACAAAATAGGTAAGTGGTTGCATTAATTTCTAAAACTCTAAAACTCAAAAACCTACGTGATATAACTAACTAAGAGATGTGGGCCACCTTATGTGTCCCACGATATCTCCAATGAGATATTCTAACATTCTCCCACTTGGTCCACATCTACTGTAAAGGTTCAAGCATGAGTTTCAAAAATTAACCTGAATGTATGGCCATACTTTAATCCACACCCTTTCCTATAAATGTTGAGANGATTACGTGTGGGTTATGGGGAGTTTTAACTAACTCCCACTATCTCAACTAGCTACAAAATAGGTAAGTGGTTGCATTAATTTTTAAAACTCTAAAACTCAAAAACCTACGTGATATAACCAACTAAGAGATGTGGGCCACCTTATGTGTCCCACGATATCTCCAATGAGATATTCTAACACTTTTGTAAAGATGATCTACATGGTGCGAAAAACAACCTCACCAAAAGTCATCTCTTAGATCATATCCAATTGGACTCCACAGACTTGGTGTTTCGAGATCGAAACATAGACCAATTTAATACGACAAAAAACTGTTTTTTTTTTTTTTGTAAAAGAAAAAATAATGGGCAATAGAGCTTAAAAGTCCTACATTTTTGTAGGGCACACCTGCAGATGATTTAAAGGCAAATTTTTAGATAAGATGTTCTCTTCACCACGCAGAGCATCATATCCAAAGATCAACCCCGTTGTAAAATTTTCAACTCCTTCAAATTAGCCCATAATATTAATAATTTGCCATAATTTTTGCGATGAAGATGGATGACGAAGATAACGTCATATCAACATAGATATTATTTAAGTTGAGCATATAACAAGCATAGCTAGCAAATATAATTTTGTCTAATAAGATGCATTTCATTAGTAACAAAAAAAGAACTCAAAGTTTAAGACTTGATCAAAAAGCCATTTATGTAACATAAAACTAGAACTAATTAGTTGAATTTTCAGCCTAAAAAATACAACAAAATGCATATTATCAAAAAAATGAGCTGAATGGGCTCGAATAATCGATTTGAACGATATGATCTCCGACATATAGCCGTCCTCTGATGGCTGAATTTTTGGATGACGTTTTGTCGATCGACAAGTGATCGCGAACATAAGTAATCTTTTTTTACATTCTGCTCAATTATATTACGTTTACACCGCTTGTGAATTGTGATTGGATTCTTCAGGTTCGCGCGTAACCCACCGGCTCACGCGTTGTTGAGCTATAGTAACCTGCACCCGCCAAATATGTTCTTCAATCAAAAAAGAGTTCAAAATTTTGATTATACATTTTACTTATAGTCTGTTTGGACAAGGGATTTTAGGGAGGGATTTTGTGGGGACCAGAGATTTTGAGGAAAAATATATATGATTTTTCCACCAAATCCCTGGTCCCCACAAAATCCCTTGTCCAAACAGACTATTAATTGGAAAACTTCGTAAAAAAATAATAATTTTAAAATTTTGATAAAAATTATTTCAAATTCATGACCATTAAATTTTTAGGAAAACATGGATGAAAGAGTGTGAAATTGTAGGTTGAGTTAGTCAATCGGAACAATACAGAACCGGGTTAATTACGAACCTGTTTTTCCCAATCAGTTCTCCAGGTAATAATAATAAGTACAATTGTTTGAACAGCTGTGCCAAATAACATTCCAATCCAAATCCCCTACAAAAAAAAAAAAACAGAAAAAATGGAATGAAAATCAAAGATCACTGTAAGTACTTGTAAAATTGATAGAAAAACAAATTTTTTAAGTTTAAAGACGTGCGTTAAATTAAAATGCGAAAACGGGATAAGTTAGTAGCTTACTCTGACTTCGAAATTTATAACGTAACCGAGGACTATTCCGAGAGGAATTCCTATCAAGTAATAGGAGGCTATGTTCACATAAGCTACGATACTTTGCCATCCGGCGCCAACAGCAACCCCTGTAAACGAAAAAAAAAAAAAAAACACCTTCTTTATTTTCGTTGTAATCACTTAATCAACTACTTATTATAAAAGTTCGAACTATTAGAGAAAAGAATAAAAATGTATATATAACAATGGTTCGTAGGTCAAATATGTACATTTTGTACAACTAGTAGAAATGTACTTTCTCTATCTTAGTTGTTGCTACCTTTTCCTATAGGAACGGTTAATATTAATGTGTGAATAGCAAATATCAATATTATCAGGTATTAGTCACTCAAATTAAACTACATAACATGAATTTAAGCACGTGTTGAATGTATGCAAGTAGGGGTGGGACTCGGGCGGGTTGGGCGGGTTAGAGGCTTTGGACATGCCATGCCCACACTGTACCTCATTTGCCCAGAATGCCCATAGAACCCACAAAACCTATAAGAGGCTTACCCACGCATAATCCGAGTGAGTTTCTCGGATTCTNGTATTACAATGTCATCAACTAAAGTTGAAGAGATCATTAACTGCATGAATGAGTTACTAAATACTCATTCTGGGTTCCACTTTATTATCCCAATGGATGTCTATCATTCTCTAAACTTAATGTATACATAATAAATGAGAAGATAGATAAAACAAAAATTCAGAGTATATAAATCAAGAATCCTTATAGTATCTCAATGCACTTAATATCAAACACAAAAGATCTCTATCAATTCCATTTATTTTATGTCTCCATGTTGTACTACATGGGAGAAAACCTTATGATCATCAAATCTGAAAATAACCCTTATCTTAGTGTCGATGTGCCACTAAAACACCTCTTATTATCTGGATATGTAATCGAAGTGCTTTATATCGATATCATTACTTCGACTACCACTTTATTGTTCTTTTGATAAGAACATTGTAGTGGAGTTATAACAACAAGGCTTTAGTGACCTACCATAACTCCAAGCCCAGATAATAACTCTGTAACTGTATTGCCTGTGAATTTGTCTCAATGCATGCATCAAACTTTGCCTCTATAATTGAAGAAATGACCAACTATTGTTTTACATTTCTTCAATATGTAGTCCTTCCAAAGTAAGAACACTTAACTTAATAGTGACTTTATAAGGTCAAACTTGCAAAGTTTTAAACTGAATATCCAATCACTAGGATTAGATCAAATGTATGTAAGCATGTAGGATAGGCTTAATGTTCCTGTAGTATTTTATTACATGAATCTCTTACACTAATGCATAACAAAATTCTCCCATATCATATATATTAAAGTTTACTGCTTCACCTAATGCAGTAAACTTAAGTTTGCAGCAAGCGGAATACTATCCACATACAAGATTAAGAAAACAAATATACTCCCACTAACCTTAAGGTATATACATTGAAATTTGCAATACTGTTAGTGTGAGACATAACTTAGTCCGTATGTAGATTTTTTTTTTTTTATGCCGTCCTATTAAGTGAATTCGTTACGCTAGAATTGATTTATTAGCCATTTGAATCCAACTCATTCTTCATGGCATTATACCTTAGCATGGACTTGTGTCCACTCATGGCTTGTGAAAACATAACTGAATTACCCTTCACACTAATGTCATCGTCAGATTCTTGGAGGTACACCATACACTTAGAATGGGATTACAGGTTTACTCATTCTTGAGGATCTTCTTAAGGTTATCTCAGCATTCTCAATTTGAGGATGGTGAATAACATACTTTATAGCAACTTCTACATCATGGAATGACATGCCTTATGCTAGTTGATCATTCTTAATGATATCCAATTGATTGTCATTGAGAGTGGTCAACATTTCATGTATATGCAAAGTCAACCGCAAGTGCATGTATTTTCTCAAAATTAAATTTTGAGATTGCACTCCCACTGATGTTGCCATCCTCAAGATACCACAGTCTGAGCTTTATGACTAGGACAGTAAAACTAAAATCCCTTGGATCATTCTAAATTGTCAATGTTAAAGTCGCTGACTTTCTTTAGATCCAATTCGTTCCCTTGTGGTTTGTAGACTTTAACCTCGAACATCCCTGTATGTGCAATGTACATAGAT
>MVGT01001095.1:249450-281643 GCA_002174775.1 Macleaya cordata
GTGTTTTTGTATAAAAAATAAAAATTTGTGTAGTAAATGATATTTGGCAAAAAGTGAGTTTTTGACAATTTACCCAAGGGACTCGATAATGAGTTTCCATGTAATTGTTTACACCAAATTGTAACAAAATTATACTGCTACGTTGGTTTTTTTTTAACAGATGTACTCACAGGGTTACAAGTTCTATAACATTGGAGTAAAATGGACGGATTTTTAGCCACCATTCCAGATCATCTCCATTCATTCCTATATGTAGGCCCCACAAGCCGCGGCACCAAACAAAAATTGCTCCCCGTATCAACAATAATAATTTTCAATCTTCGAATGATGTGGAACTTATATATGAATAACAATGTATCTTGACTGATCCGCTCTCATTAATTAATATATATTAAAAAAAAATGTAACTGAGCTAGTTGATAGGTCATTTAATTTCGACACAAGATCAAATAGACTCTCAACAAAAAAAAAAAAAAAAAAATCGGATCCAAAGATCAGATCAACCAATCGAAACACCTCTTCGATCTAATACTCTCATGATGATCGATGTCTCCTAAAATTACCAATAAATTCTACTAGCTAACTGTACCAATATAATTAGATTTCTACTTCTATTAATATATATTGTGGGCAGAGGTTGCACTAGCTACTACAGCGTTCGCTAGATTAAAAATAAAAACTAGAGAGAAAGTAGAGAGAGAGAGAAAGTAGAGAGAGAAAGAACAGAGAGTAAGAACTTACAGAAGAGGAGGAGGAGGAGGAGGTAGGTACTTTGATGTACGCAAATCTTTGAGATCGATGAGGAGAAAAAGAGGGCGAGAGGTAGGTAGCTAGCTAGCGAGCAGTTGATCAGGACAGAGACTAACATACGCTGGGGGTGTTTGAAAGATGATCGATCATATATAAACCCCGCGCGCGCACGACTTCTTCAGATGATCGTCTGTAAAAAAAAATGAAGGAAGGAAGAAGAAGAAGAAGAAGAAGAGGAGTGTGTGTATGGTAATGGGGGTTGTTTTTTTAATTCATATATATGAAATTAAAATTGGAAATGGAAATGGAAATGGAATTGGGGGGGTGAAGAATCAAGACAAGTGTCAGTATTTATGGTCTTGTCGTTGTATGCATTAATAATAAGTGAAAAAGATAACAGAGCCGTCGTGTTTTACTCCTCTCCACGCATCATCATCATCACTATTTAATTAATTAATTAATAACCAATCTCCATACCTCCATTAAATTTTTTTTAAAAAGAAAAAAAACACGTGTATGCACTGTTTTTTTTTCTTTTTAAAAAAAATTAATTAAATTTTTAATTAGTTGTTTTATAATTTTAATTATTATAAAATTTTAAGGAACAAATATTTAGAGAGAATAAGATTTAATATAATAAAAAAGTTTAGTTATTTTAAGATTTTAAATACTATAAATTTTTAAAATAAAACTTTTAGGAAGAAAGAGATTTGTTAAAAAAAGGATTCTCCTAAAGTAAATTATTAGCCCTCATATTATGTGTAAGGCACGGGGCTTCTTTAAAAAAAATTGAATTTTTTTATTAGATAATTAAAAAATTTAATTATTTTAGAATTTGAGAAAGGCTTCTCTTATAGATTAGGCCATATGTTTATTTATAATGTATGTTTTTTTTAACCCACACTTAAGAAAGAGGATTTTGTTAACACAAGACTTCTCCTTTGGATATATTATAATAGATAGATAATAGATAAAAAAAAAATTTATTTTGTTACAACATTATCAAAAATTTGTGGGTTCTGCACTCTACAGGGTCGAAGGAGATTATTCAACGTCAAAGGCCTAATTTTGAGTGAGGACGTACAATGTCATTCTCACCGCAAGGACCTTTCTCATATAATTAAAATCATCCCAAATCATACAACTTCTAAGGGTTTAAGTTAATTTTTGAATCATATCCTCTTGACCAAATATTCTCATGACAAGTGGGTGAGAATTAGCAGGTAAGTGTAGAAGTGCTCCCTAATTTCTTATCTTTTCACACTGCCTTAATGGAACAACAATACACCCTAGACCCTAGGGACTAGTCGGGTGCTCTAAGAGGCCTGGACACCCTAGACCTCAAAAAAAAAAAAATACAATACAGCTTACAATTATTAAGTGAACAGTTGTTTCATGTGGGATTCCTTAGCCTTTTTTAGTTGTGCTTAGTATGCTATGAATATTAGCACAGCCAAAATTCAATGCAGTGCTACAGCAATAATAAGATGTATACAATAAACTGCAACAAGCGATGGATGTGCAAGTTTTGCAACAGGTGCAATTCATAAGAAAATCTGGAATCCACACATATCCACCGTTCATAATAATTTGGTGTACAAATTATTGTATAACTAGCTGTAAGTTATTTTGGTTGTGATTTTATAGACATTGACATCCTCTTTTACTAAATTCATACGATATTTATTATAAAATTAACTTCTATAATTGCATTTAAAATAGTTATTTTAATTATTTTTATATTTATTAACTATATGAAAAATTCTATCACGTAATCTCCCATTTGGTATATTCTAATTTATCGATATTAGAAAATACCTAACGTACGTGCCCTAGTTGCTCACAAGACTCGTCTCGAATCAAAGATTTGGGCTTCAATTACTGAAATGTTGGTTGTCTACGTGGTGAACAAGGGGGAGGTGGAGTAGGGTATCAATACTGCTCCTTGAAGTATGGTATCTTCAGTGACTGATCAGGACATCGATTGGGGGACCACAGAAATGAAATGATACTGTTTGTTAGATTGCATTAAATTCGGGTATCAATAGGTAGGGCTAGGGCATGCTAATGACGTAGAGACTCATACCACCAACTGTTTTAATGTAGGATCGGAGACGTGCCATAATATGCACCAATAGTGAAGACTTCAGCATTTTTTTTTTTCTTTTCCTTTTCTGAGTGATGAGCAAAAATGTGAAAACTATTACTATCAACCACTCAACCCACCAACTCACCTATTTTTTTTCGATGTCGTCCGTTGCGACGTCTAAAGATTCGTGCTGAAGTTCCAACGGGGTTCATCAAAATTGTTGATACAATGTCATCTTTCGAAGTCCAAGCTTCGAAGCGCTGACATTTCATTTGCAAAAATGATTTTTAACGATAATTTTACAAAAATGGTGTCAGACGCTTAAGGTGGAATTCACTATTTTTTCTTTTTTATAAATATTTTGAAAGAGTTTCTAACTTATATAACAGTGGAACGGACTATACCACATAAACATTGAGCATAATTTTTGTAACTTGGTCGGTCCAAACAAGATTACTGTTTCACTTGAGACAGTTTGTTAGTATTACAAAAAGGCTGTAACGTATTGTTGAATCCTTGTAGGAGGGAGAGGATACCTTTCATTTTCGACATCTCATCTCAGCACCACATCAGCAAAAGAGGAGATAATTCAAAATTGTTTTTGAATTTGTAAGAAAGACAAAGTTAACAATCAACATTATTATTGACTTTATTAAATCCGTATCCGTATCGGTATCCCGATCTTACTTGCTATTTGGACCGACAGACTTACAAAATAAATGCCCGACATTTATGTGGTGTGGTAGGTCCCACTGCCACATAAGTTGAAAACCCCCCTCATAATACTTTTAGGAGGAAAAAGTGGTAGATTCCACCCTGCCACATAGGTATCTAGCACCAGTTTTATAAACTGGTAGGTTCAAAAAGTTTTATTGTTAAAAAAAATTGGTGTTTCATCATATCCATATCAAGTCGTATTTGTGTGTTGTGTCAGTATTTCTTACCATACTAGCAAAGGCCTAAAAGTAGTTGACACTAATTTGGTGCCACTTCACACTAAAATGATGTTTTGGCAATGGGCGGGAAGGGGTTTTTGCAAAAGTGAAACTTTGGTTATACATTCATTTCTTTACACCAAACTTTTACTCATCCACCTTGTTTACATTAATTGTGGGGCCTCATTGTGAGGCCTCTAAGGAAATAATCTAAGAGTTATTTTTTTTATTAGTATCATCTCTTGACTGTGTAAATTATCCTCATAAAATATCACATTTTTAAGACGATGAATACTCCATAAAAAGTTGGTTGATGAAAACTTTTCAGTCTAAAACCTAACAAACCACACATTTTATGCAAACTCTACAACGACAGAACATTATGATGGTTCTTATTAAAAAAGAAAAAAAATTTATGAAGGAAACTGAATTTTTATTTTATTTTTTTACTTCAACATTTAAATCAATCCCATCTTAGGTTAGCACTTCGATGTTCAAGTCACCAGGTAAGCAATAAAAGCGATTGACATTCTAATGTTGTTGGGGCTTGCCAACAACAGTAGCAGTTTTGAGAGGTTGCCTTTAGCCGGGGCCTGCCAATAAGATTTTAGTGGGCGCCTTTAAAACAACCCTTATTCAAAAGATGTCACAAAACGGAGTCTGGGCTGGTACGATCTCCCGAGTCCTTGACCCTAATAAGATAACAGCAGCTCTACCCTTGTCGACAACCCCATGTCACCCTTTAATTTGCAGCTAGTTCTAACCTGCAAATGTTAGTGACTGCGGCCCTGCTTGGTACACCGTGAATATTCGCAAATGCAAAAATTGACGGTTTATCATGTGTTTGTAGATGATTGATGAGGGCATCTAATAACAAATATTTGTTGGGATTTGCAATATGCTTACAAAATAAACATTTAAAATTTTTTATTAATTTTTTTTTAATTTATAGAATTTTAATTAGCATCTACAAGAACCATGAATTTTCACATTTGCGAATATTCGCGGTTTACCAAGCAGAGCCTGCATGTCAAATCTGACTACAAATCGCAAGATTACACGTGATTTGTCAACAACTGATTTATTTCTCAGCAGAGCATTATTTTATCCTAATAAGTCCTAGCCTTGAGGCTTCTGGTACTACTATCCCTGCCTTATTTGCATGCATGAACTCAGGAATTCGTTGATTCCAATTTGAATAGGCTGACTCGAATGGGAATTGGCAAAGCCCGATTCAAAAATAGGGGGTAATCAGGTCTCGACTGATTGATATCTGAATCAGCCAGTTTAAGATTATTAGGGAAAAAAAAAAAAAAAAAAAAAAAAAAAAAAAAAAAAAAAAAAAAAACAGAGAATAAACCTAATGGGTGGATAATAGCCGTCAGATAATTACAAAACCAACGGATAGCAAAACCCGACAAAAATTAGTGGGGAATATGGGGAGGTTAACGAGTCGAAATTCAAAGAATGTGTCCGACCTTTTTCAGTCTGGCAATGGACAGAAAGATCTAAGAAAAAGTATCTCACTTTATTAATTTATGTTTTGTTGGATGTACATTTTGGTTGTTTTCTCACGTTGGCACCATGGCATTCAACACTGTGGAAGTGTGGAACACATGGATTGGATTCTGCGCAGGCCCAGGGTAATGCTGGACCGGCCGCTTTTTGGCCAGGATTCCACGAACCAAATAATGTAATGATTAATTAATTTTTTGCGATTGAAAAGTTTAACAGTAAAATAGATGACTTTGTACCCTAAAAAATCACAAAATGGATCTACACTCCATTGTCTAAAAGTATATAAATACACTAGAAGAAGAGAGAATTGTATAATAGTACATGTATCTATCTATTTATACTATATAAACGAAATCGAGAGCGAGAGCGTTGGAGTGGCAAATTTGTAATATTTGTCTAATCTCTTGTACTTTTAGCATGGAAAATGATTTTAGAACCGAACTCATAATCTGTCTCGCTAGACAGATTGAGGTGGCATCTCACATCCACCATTCTTTGTGTATGTATAGGGCCTACACATAAACAAAGGATGGTGGATGATGAAGGCCACCTGAATCTGTCATGCTGGACAGATGTAAGGATCGGTCCCAATAGTAATGTTGTTTTAACATTTAACCAAGACTGTGGATGCTCTTAAAAATATTAACTAAAGCTATTTTAATTTGAAACCTACACGGTCGGGGCAGTCCCCAAGATTTCTGCAAATTTTTTCACGACTTTCATTCAAAAAATGTATCGAGCGGTTGATCAGGGAAGCCACTAACATGCGCTAGCTTGATGGGGGTGTTGAAATATGATCGATCACCCCACGCCGCCCCTTCTTCCAATGATGATCTTAATTTGTCTGTAAAAAAAATTGATCATCTTCATTTGAGCTCTACATATCAAGTGGTCTGCATGTGATCTAAAAAAATGGTCGGTCTAGTATTACCCTTCTACCCTTGTCGAGCTGTATAAAAAATGATAAATATGTAAAAATAGTGTTTGTGACTAACCGACATATTGTTTGGTAAGTCTTCGAAGTAAAATAAGGATTTTGATGAGTAGTCTTTAGTCTTCACAGTGGGAGGGGACTGCGTTTGGTGTAGGGTAAAAATTATTTGCAATATGTGAATTTTTGCATAATTGAGAAGGTTTCAAGAAAATTTGGATAATGCCGTTGTTTGTATGAAGAGGTAGATCCACGTACACAGTTTGTCCTTCACACAATCAGTCTAGGGTTTTGATGCATGCCTCCAATGTATTTGTTTTGAATTATAATTCCTTATTTTAGTTGAATTCAAATTCTCCTGATGTCTTTAAATTTTGTAGACGGTCTAAGAAACACTAACACTTCTCTAAGAGAAGAATGTACATGTATCGTGTTTTCATGTCTAATAGTATTTTTAGTTGAAAAATATTTGAGAGAATAACCAAAAACTACTTTTTAATAATATTTTGATCCAAAACCTACACAAATATTTCTAAATAGCCAAAAACTCCAAAACAAAGTGTAAAGACATATATGCTCTCGAACTAACTACTTTTTTGTATTTTATTATTCACATAAAAAATATTATAACTTTAAAAATACAAATTAGTTTTTTTAAAAAAAATTATATATTTAGAAAGCATTCATTGAGGTCTTCAACATGAGACCAGTCAACAATACTTTTTTCTAAAAGAACAAAAAAAAATACATAGCATAAAATAATGTTTCAAACTAGTATCTAAATTGGATCAAATTCAAATTTTCATGCTTCAAAATAAGGCAATAGCAAAAAAATAAGTGACGATCTCGATGAGTATTTTCTAAATATATGAATTTCGTCAAAATCTGTTCCTAAAAACTGTATGCAAAAATATTTTTACATTTACAAAAATATTTTTGCACAAATAAACATATTACTACTTTGACAAAAAAAAAAGTGTAAAAATATTTTTTCACAAATAAACATACTACTACTTTGACAAAAAAAAAAAGTGCAAAAACATTTTTGCATTTTGTAAACAGAAAACTATGTTTTAGAAAGTTTTTAACTAATTTGTATCCAAATTCAAATTTGTATGCTTTAAAGACAAAAGGCATCAAAATAAAAAGTGAAGATCTCGACTAGTCTTTCAAAATATATAAATTTTGTTGAAAACTGCTTGCAAAAATACTTTTTTACAAAAATACGTAAAAATATTTTTTTTATGAAAAATATTGTTGATTGATCTCTTCTCGAAGATTTCAACAAATGCTTTTCAAATATATAAAAAAATTTAAAATCTAATTTTTAGTTTAAGAGATATAATAATTTAAAATTTAAAAACTAAAAAAATAACAAACTTTCTCTCTCCTCCACCTATACATCTTTATGATAGCATAAAAAGGCCAAAGAAGAGTATAATTGGAACTAAAAGTACGCCAAAACAGAATTTTTAGATATTTTGATATTANAGAAACTCTGTTGACTCTGTTGACAATGGTAACAACAAAAAATGTATTTCATACGACTTCATCACTTCACTGTGTTTTGAGCTTCTTTTGTTTTTGGGGGGAGGGGGAAGATAAGCTCCATTGTGAATATTATTGTTCATCACCTCTATAAATTGATTAGTCACCTTATGTTACAATGACTAGCATACTCATCCGAATGGCATACTTGTGCCTATCCACTTCCCCCAGTTTTTTAGATGTACAAGTTAATCCAGTTTACAAATGATGGTGAAAAAAATAAATAAAGGAAAGAAAAGAAACCAACGTACCATTTGAAATGGATTACCATCCCCAACTGAAAGGAAGAAATGAGTTCTGAAACATATGCTGGTCCTCCAATTGAAACAGTAGCTCAGTCCTGCAACTTTGAGGCTGTGGAGTTACCCAAGTTATCTGACAAAAGGGGGAAAAAAATAAGGGAAAAAAAAAAGTTGCATTAAATGTTCCCTCAACTCCTAACCGAATGTAGATTGTGTTTCTGTTGTTGATTTTCATTTTTCATCAATTCCTTAAACAGAAAAAGGAAATTAACTGGAGGAACCTTTTCTCACCCAGAAACAGAGACAGCAGAAACCCAGTTGCTGTAAACCCCATGATCTTTCACCCTGCATGGTCACCATGGTTCATCACAGTTTCAAAAATAAACGAGAGAGAGAGAGAGAGAGAGAGTCTTGCCAGCATGACCAAGAGTTGACGTGCTAATTTTTCTTTTTACATGCAATGTATTTTTAGTGAGGAAAATGGAGGTTCAAAGTTCAAACCGTTTTTAAGGAGAACAAGAATTACTGAAATATAAAAACTCCAGGTCAATAGTCAAAACAAAATGCAACCAGGTTTGTTACTCACAAATGGATGTCATATAGATCAATTTCTTGAAAGAGATTAATATAAAACCGAAATCCCTCCGGGCTGACGTCTCTGCACAGTAGACCTGCAGATAGCCAGTTAAAAACAAATTAACCCATAAAAACAAAAATAAATAAAACACAATATCAGGAAAATTTTCATAAATTTCTCAAGTACTATTTTCAAATCCACACCTTTGCTTTCAGCTGTTAGAAGATGCTCCTTAGCCAATGCCGGAGCAATCCCTAGTGTCCTTGCAGCATCGCTTGGGCTTACACCCATCCGGAGGGCATCAGGTTTCAGTATTAGGGCCCTGATTCTTGCAAACACCTACATCGGAAAGCAAACCTTATGGATAAACAGGACAATCATATAGCATGGACCAAACACATCAGCTACGGCAACCAACAAAAATGCCAAGACCAAAGATGCACATTTATATGGAAACAAAAGAGTTCCTATTTTCACTCAAAACATCTATTATCTATTATTTCAAGGAATATCAGTAAGCAGGATTAATAAAATTTTCCTGTGAAAATTAATGTGTTTACAATAATGCAACAACACAGGAATAATGATACAATCAAGCAGTGAACAGGGAATACCTCCTCATCACTGTGGGACTTATTCTGGATTACCATGACTCCACTATCAAACTTCCGAAGCAGCACTGGGCTGTTGATAAAAACAAAATAAGTAACATGAAGACATACAAGTTAAACACAAATAAAGAAGACCGTGCTGATTTTGACTCTTCAGATACATGTAACATTATCAGCATTCCCAATATTTGGCAAAACAAACGCCTACAGAAAGATGGCTGCATTGGAACCCGAAAAGGTTGAAGGTTGTGTTGTGCATACACATCAAATTTCTCCCAAATGGCACAAGCTTGTAATAAATCCTCTGGTGAAATTAATTCTGTGTAATCAATATAACAACAATTATTACTCATTATATGAGAACCAACTATAGATTACGAATAAGAAATAAACAAAATTACAAAAAAGAAAACTTTAAAAACGAATACCTGTCCCTCGGGCACGATTGAAGAGACAATATACATCAATTAATGCAATCATCCCTCCAGCTCTCTCCAGTGGTAACTTCACAAAATCTGCCAACTGGAAATCAGGGGAAAAGATGAAATCAACATATCTGCTATAAAGGGTCAGCCAGTTAGGAACCACTTGCTCTAAATGCTCAAAGTATCACAGGGAAGCACATAAAAATAACATGGGTATATTGGTAATAGGGAATAGCAAACACATAACAACAACACTCCCCCTCAGAGCTGATACTTAACTGCTATGACCTCCACAGACTTTTAGCTCTGATACAATGTTAACAACCACTTGCTCTATACGTTCAAACTGTAGGGAGGTGTACCAATACATATAACAAGGGTCCGCACGCAATAACAACAAGCAGGAAGCTTAAAATAACTATGTTAAGATGTTTCTAATTGATGAAATGCCACTTTCTAGGGAAAGGTAAACAAAGAAGCCATATGTGATTCAACTTTCGTAACAATTAAGTGCTAAATAAAGGATGAATCGTGCATGACAAAACAATATAGAGATACTTATCAGAAAAAAAATATAGAGAGTGGGACCTATTTATGTAGAGATCACCAGCTTCATCAATGAAATACAGTTTAGGCATGCAGGGATATCCTTGTAACCATTGTTTAATATTGACTGTTTGGTAAGTCTCAAGGCGCAAATTTAGGTGTAGAATGAACCACATTCTAGCTGCAGTGGGGTATGAGAGGATGGCATGTTCAGTGGTGTACTTGATTGCTTTGACATAGAAGCAGTCAAGTTTTCGCTACTTTCAAATGTGGATGTTATAGTGCAAGTTCTGGCTTGATTCACTCTCCTCAAACTCAGACTTGTTATAATTTCATATTTAACACTGCTTACTTAGAAATAGAAAAGGAAATTGCAGCATTATTGGGATCATAAAAAGAGATACCTGACGAGACAACTGTTGGTGATATAGAGCACCCGCAGATTCTTTTGTAACAGGTGATGCAATACCCACACTCAGCAACCAATCTTGCATATCTTGCTTGGAACCCATCTCCTCATCAGTTGTACTGGCTTGACCAGTTGGACCAGATAATAGCTTTAACCTCATTTTCTCTGCCAGCATCACCATCTCTTTAGCTTTGCTCTGTAAAACAAGAGATACAATCAAGCAGTTGTAGAGCTTAAACAAGGTAATGCAAAAAAAAAAAAGGTTCAATAAAAGTTAAAGACTAAAAGCTGCAAACACCCATGTAATGTTTTTGCCCACTATTTTCCCAAGAACAACAACATGAAGTTTTATCATTGTCACTGGAAAATTCTCTTAATCTGCTTCTTGTTTTACTATTGGATTTACTGAAGTTTTTCATTGAAATTTCTTTCCCCACTTTGTTATCTACTTATCTGTGATTGAAAAAATGGTGAATAACATTAGGGTTTAGCTTAATTTCTGTTCTTATTAATTATATATTAATAAGAAATTTATTAATTATAATTAATTTCTCTTCTTATTGTTTTCAACAGTTTTTCCTAAGCGAACGGTATATAATTCAAAGTGGTTATCTTTATTTCCTTTGTAATTATATATACTCTTTTTAATCAGCACCCTGCTATATTTGAAGTTCATAACTTCACTAGGGTAGCATTTCATGGAAGTATTGAGCACTCCCACTGGCTTCTCTATCTTAATTCCCGGTTCTTCAAATTTGGAGAGAACAAATGAAGGTTATTCAAATTACACTAGCACACCTCCGAACACAAATTTCTTAAGTTTCAACTTTCTCGTGGAGTATTATTAACCACCAAATGCCACTAAACTTTTAATTCAACCTCACTTTGAACATCTGCCATTAAAAAGAAAAATGAAGATGAACCATTTGAAAAGGCCAAAATCTACAAAAGTTTATTCCCAAAAGAAACCTCTCCAATATGAGGATTAAACGAAGAAGACCTTATTTGAAGATGAAATGAAAAAATAATTGGGAGTGAAGTGACCAAATAAATCTGGACATATGGGACTTATTACCACTAGATTGACTTGCAGACAAACAGATGAAGTTCAATTCAAATATCACCAGTAACAAATACACATCAAACTCAATTTGCAAATACTAACATACATACCATAAGAGCATTCAGGTCCTGAAAAGCATCCTGCAAGCTTTTATCAGTACTCTCCCAAATCTCCTGTTCCTTCCTTAGAAGCCCCGAAACCCCAGCCATTCTCAATCCAGACGAACTCTCCACCGACCCAAAACCCTTCTCCTTCGAATCAGAAGTCTCTGAACTCGAAATCTCCCATGACCTCCCCCTCCAAGCCTCCCAAAATTTACTATAAAACGAATCAGGATCCGATTTCGATCCTCTCAAAACTAGCGTAATCACCATTGATCTCGATCCTCTCTGTTCGATCCTTCCATCAGTTGAAACTGACACTTGGAATCGAATTCTAGGGCTAGCGAACATACTCTTGATCGATTTCTTAGGCGGAAAAATGTGAGTAACAGCACCGAGAGGAATCGATGCTGCTGATGATGTTGCTGCTGAACTACTGGAATTACTGGATTCATCAATCCATAAAATACGATGAGTTGTGAGGATCAAAATTCCGGATTTTAAGAGAGGGAAATTAGGGTTTTCTTCACATTCCAGATCGACAGATGAGAGAAGAGAGCTTTCGACTTCATCGGATTGAAGAATTGGACGGCCGCTGCTAGTTAATTGGGCTGATGGCATCCATTTTCCGGCCATTATTCAATGGAAAGTGGAAAACGATAGTTTCTCTTCTCTCTACAGTACTGTAATGCTCTATTATTAATATTACGCGCGGAATTTTGAAGGACCAGGATGAGATGAGAGAGTATAAAGGAAACGGTGAAAAACAGTATTCAGACTATTCGGTAGAACCAAAAGTAAAGGCCACGTTTGGAGATCGCCTTTCAAAAAAAGAGTTTGCGAGGGTAAATCGTGACTAAGGCAATACCTAGGGGAATGTTGAAGTATCAAGGTGAAACCATAGGTGAGTCAAATGACATTGAGTGGATAAGGCTAAATCGTGATCAGAAGAAGACTTATCAAGTCAATAGCCTTTGAGAAATTATATAGACAGAAAGTGGGGAGAATGGTGAGGAACCCTGCCTGAGTACGAGGAGATCCCCCTGGGCTTGGGCAACAACCTAAATCTACATGAAGTTGTTGAACTTGAGATTAGGCTTCAAAACCCTACATCCAATCCCACGTACTCAAATCCATGGACTGGACTTTAGCTGTTCCGATTGTTTGCTCGGGCCAAGCCAAGCTTCAAAACCTAGACCCAAACCCACCAATTCAAATCTTAGGCTTAAAATTGGCTCGGCCTCTGGCCTACAAGCTTCTTTGCCTCCCCTGCTCAAGTTGCACCTATAGAATAGTGGGACATTATGTGTGTTAATTGGATCCAAAACCTTCCCCAACCAATCCTACCATCCACATTTTACATAGGACTTTTGGATTCTTTTTTATGGGAAATGGGATTAATCCGGCACATGGCAGTTGAAGAGTGAAGACAAATTAGAGGATAATTACATGAGATAAATCTAACTAATATACTTTAGATAGACTCAATTTCAAGACCTCTTCCTCATGGTGGAGGGGTGCCAAACTTGCAACCACTCCAGCAATTTTGTGTTAGCTTTTAAAAAAAATTAAATCTCTCTAAAAATCTATGTCCAATAAAGAAAAACTTGGGATTCGAATTTACGACTTCGCCCCGGAGTGGAAGCAGAAGATATTTGGGTTGGACCCAATTTTGTGTTTTTATTATAACAAAAGTGGGAGAATGTTTGACTGACAATGATCAACCAAAGTACAACAAAACCTAATACAACAACAAAAAAAAAACAAACAAACATCAAACCACCACCAAATTAAATCCCAACTCTCTCCATCTCTCTCCCAATGATTTTAGACCTAATCAAACTCCCAACCGTACTAACCGCCATCTTAACATCCTCCCAACGGTCACCATCTGCTATCCTCTTATACAAATAACTCTCAAACGTCATGCGTTGCACGTACTCATTCCCACACAACTCCACCAAACACTCCCTTGCTGCATTATTCCCATAAAACACCCTCTGCAACAAATCCAAAAACCTAAACGTGTTAATATACTTAGCATCCCATTTTTTTAAATACTCCCTCTTCAAATCTCCCTCGTTGATCATCCTCTCTCCATTCATCGAAGCCCGTACGATCGCTTCCCCACACATTCTACCCGATTTAGCAGCAAAATATATCCCTTCGCCTGAACATTTCGTCACGTAACCAGCTGAGTCACCAACCAGGGCGACTCGCCCTCTGACTCGTCTCGGCCGTGGGTGTTCTGGAATCGGGTGGGCCTCCACTTTTATGACTTTTCCACCGTGGATCTTTTCCTTAACCCTCTCTCTGATCCCATTCTGATACAACTTAATATCTTGCTTCGAACACACCGTACCAGTTCCCACTGCCACGTGGTCACACTTCGGGAACACCCATCCGTAAAAATCGGGCGAGATATCGTTTCCTACGTACATCTCGGCGAGATTTTCGTAATATTTCATTTTGTCGTCTGATAATCTGATTCGTTCTTGAAACGCAATGGCATAATTGTAATTTCCAGCATCGATGGATTTAGCCACCCGACTATTGGCTCCATCGGCGCCAATCACAACGTCTACGGAGAGCGATTGCTTTGATCCGTTGATATTGTAGTGCACGATGTATGGAGCATTCGGTGAAGAAGGTACCTCGAGATGCGTGAAAAGAGCTGTGATGATATTTGCGCCGTTGGATTCAGCTCGCGATCGAAGGAACGAGTCGAGGACCTCGCGGCGGAGCATCGCGATGTACTCGTGGGGTTTTAGGGTTTTACCGAAATCGACGGTGAGATTTGAAGGAGAGATGATCTTCATCTGAGTGACTTTGCGATCGATGAGATCGAGAGGGATGGAGAATTCGTCGAGCATGCAGAGAGGGATGGCGCCACCGCAAGGTTTAGCGCCGGATGGGCTGCGTTCGATGAGGAAAGTTTCGATGCCACCGGAGGACAGAGCTTCGGCAGCGGAGGAACCAGCGGGGCCGCCACCGATGACGGCAGCGCGGAGTTTGCGTCCGGAGATGTGTGGGTTATTAGAGTTGCAGGAGATAATGAAGGATTTGGGTTTCAAAGATGGTGAGGTTTTTCTGGGTTTGAAGAGGGAGTGAGGAAGAAGATGGTGGGTTTGTGCTGTTGTTGTTGCCATTGCTTGGTAGAGGTTTTAGGGTTTGGGATTTTTGTGAGTCTGATTTTAGAGCAGGAAAGCTTTTGGTGTTTTTGATGGTTTGTTACTTTGGAAGATCGGCACATTAACCAAAAAAAAAAAATCAGCAAAGACAAAATGGAGATGTTTTTTTAGTAATACTTTAGTACGTCCGAGCTCTGAGGGAGATTCGGATTCATGACTCAGTACCACCCACTATTGAGTGAGAACGGATTTGGACTCTGAAGTGCAGAGTGACGACTCTCTTGCTCTAAAACCTCGCGCTTCAATTAGAATGGTATAAAGTGGTGACTCTTCTGAACCACACTTCGGCCCTCCTGCACCTACTCTTCAGCAAAAAAATGAGCATTCAGCTAAAAAATTGTGTGACGTGGTTACTTGCTTTTACCCTATGATCGAGTCAGACTTTAAGCGTGAACATTCAGGGAGAGTTGAATTTAAGCTGGGTTCGAAAATAGATGAAAAAAACAGTTTTTAACGAAAAAAATGGTATAATGGTTTTCTGTTTTTTCCTGTTTTTTCAACCATTTCAAACCACTTTTTATGTCCATAGAAGAGACCCCTACTAACTGACAACTCCGATCACCATTAGAAGTTTCAAAAATGAATTACAGATTTATAACCAAAAAAACATTGAAACATGAGAACAGATGATTCATTACATCTATATAAATCACATTGAAGCAAAAAAGGAAACAACAAAACAAAAATAACAGCTCTCTGTGTTTACTGTTACAATTACCATATTCCCTCAGAACCAGTATCCTTATGAACTACCAGCTGCTGCTTTTACAAAACTGAACCCTAGAATTTGAGACATCAAAAACCATTATTAAGCAGATTCTCCTTCAGCACTACTGTCCTCCTCACTAGTTTCATTGTCAACCTCCGCATCTTCTGATGTCACTGCTGGTTCTTTGGGCTTTGCAGGTCCTGGACCAGCAGAGACTTTCACCATTGCCGGGCGCAAGAGCCTTTCACCAAGTTTGAACCCTTTTCGGAATTCTTGAAGTATAATACCTTCCTCGAACTCCTCTGAATCCTCACGCATGATTGCTTCATGCAGCTTTTTACAATGAAACAATCTATTCGTCAGGACTCGCAAGAAGATTGAATAAAGACAGGTAATAATAAAACCCAAGTGTTTTTAAGAGTTGGGATTTTGAATCTAGTGCTATCTATTAGCTTAATAACAACAGAATCTTGCATGTGTTTAAAGCAGAATTCAGAAAAGTTACTTTCAGACGTCTTTACTTAAGATGTGTGAATCATTCAGATACGTATCTTTATTTGTTCAAGTGTTCCATAATTCAACCTCCCTTGAAAAGATGCTAGATATGAATAAATGGAAATTCATCTGCATTCCCTGAGTAAGTAGTCATTTGTAGACAAAGCAAAAAAAAAAAGTACAATGAACAGGTATACAAACATGAATTTATTACCAGAACCAAATCACTTGGTTGATTCAATTCAATCAAGATCATGGATATAACAGAGGAACCATTCAGTATAAAACCCAAACAAACTCAATAGCACAAAAAAAGGCCGAGTAATACTTATATTATGAGTTTCATCATGCCGACATTAGGTTAGAAAGTAGAGAAGCAAAAAAGAAAGAAAACAAGATTTATGCACAACAACAAATATGGCAACATTTAACAAATGATCAATTATTGTTCAATCTACTATTTACAATTTTTATTGTTCTTTTTAAAAAAATGAATGAACAGAGATATTCCTGTGTTCTCTTAGAACATCAAATGCTTAATCTCAATTTTTTTTTTGAAGAGGATGCTTAATCTCAATTCTCAAACCGTGATTGATGGCCAAAAACTTGTGAAAGGAATCAAAATGATACACTTCGAAAAAAAGAAAAAAAATAATTAAAAGAACAAGAGGGCGAGCAAAGAAATGAAATACTTAATTTCAAACTACCACTATCAAATATGTGTGGATGAGAAGTATTGAACCAAAAAGGACTAATGTATAAAGATGTGCTTCGCTTTATCAAAAAAAATAAAAAAAGATGTGCTTCGGCAGGACTGAAAATGACCCTGCGGAAGTTTTAGAATAATACTCATACAGACAAGAGAAATGGGACAGCCATCCCTCTTGTCTCTGATAGACATGGTAAACATTCATTTGGACTGGGCTTTCTAGCACATTTTGATAGATCCAGACTGCACAGATCAGTTTTTTTAAAAAAAACAAAAACAATACATAAAAAATCGTAACAAAAAGTTTCAGCATTTATCGTCTAAGATCAATAGTTATGTCAAGAAGAACATAAAAATGGCAGGATGAGTGGAACTGTTCTACCTACCTCTGCAGTACTGCACATGTGTCAGTTCCATCTAAGAGATCTCTTAGTCTAAGCCGAAAAATGCCCAAAGCCTTGCCGCATTCCTTTGAATGATCAGAGCAAGAGAAGTCTAGCAGATCATCCAGAAGAAGGTTTATGTGAGGAAGTAACTGATACATGATTATCCAACACAACTGACTCTCGGACTAAGAGATCTCTTGATGAGGAAAGCCTATTTCCATTCTTCGAGCCATGTGTTCATCTTTTAGAAAATATTCGCAAGAAAATGCCAATCAAAAAAATATTCTCAAGAAAATAGGAAAACTCACCAATGGATCAAATGGATTCCCAACTGTCTCCACAGGAACAACGCCAAGTGATCCTAGAATCTCAACAAATTGTTTATAAATGCTCTGGTAGCTATTGTTGATCTTCTCCTCTGCTTCTGTCTCTGCCTTGATTTGGGATTTAGCTCTCTCGAAGTTATCCAAGACAGGCAAAAGACTCTCCACCACTTCCCCCTGTACATTTGTGACCAGTGAAAGCCGTTCTCTCTCTGTTCTCTTCCTGAAATTATCAAAATCTGCGCTGATCCTAAGAGTCCGATCCCTCACTGATGCCAGTTCCTCAATCAAAGTTTTCACTTGATTTGCAAGAGCCATTTTCTCTTCTTCAATCGATTGAAGCAAAGCTTCTATCTCAGCAACCTTGGACTCATCATTATTTGCCAAAGCTTCTTTATATGATTCCAGTGATGCCACAATGACTGAAGCCGATTTTTCTTCAACATCGGGAATAGCACCGTCAATTAAATCTTCAAGAGGAACTTCATCATCTGAACTTTCCTGTTAAGTCAGAATATTAACAAACAAGAAACCAAATTTCACTTGAGGAGAAAATTGAGGTAGAAACATGAATATGGTAAAACTACATGATGCACAAGATAAACCAAATCTATCTCAAATAAATACTTAATACCCACATAATGTTGTCTCCATTTTAGAGCTGAAAACATGTTTTATGCTTAAATTGGTATACTAGTTATTGAACGAGCTTTGTAACGCATATCACGACCTGCATCAGACACTAGGGTGAAAAGTCATGGTTCAATGTCTCATTCTATATCACTGGAAACCTCTGAGTCCAACAAGGTACCTCCTCACGACATACAGTATTCAAGTAATTAAAACCCTATTTCTATTACATTATAAAAATCCAATGGGTTACTTAACCTGGTACATTGGGTGCTGAGTAACTTCACTGAGTACAGCCCGCAACCGAGAGAATGGAGGCATCTTTTAAATGTCGATAATAACTAAAAAAATACCTAATGGCAATGTATAGTATGCCAATGAAACTAAAAGAAAGGTCTCTAAATTAGAGGAAAGGTTGAATTTACACTTTGGTGTAGGAGAGCAATATAAGAAGAGTCCGCTGAAGGTTTGGTGGTACTAGAAAACATTTTGGTGGTAAATTGCCTGGCTAAGAACCATTTTCAAGAAATTGAATCCGACCACGTTTATGACTATAACATGGATTGCATCCAAATTAGATACAGAAACTCATGTGTCTAAGACCAATTACACAGTATGCCTGAATTGCATTGTGCACTCAAGGTAAGTCAAATTTCAGAAACAGGTACTCATAAGCCATATTTTGAATGGATCTAAAAGAGGTCAAGGAAAAAATGAACATAAAATCGTCCAGTATAAGCTCATGTTAGAGACGTACTCAACATGAGTAAACAACTGTGACCATATGAATTCCAACATGAACTACTTATCACCCATGTAAGCTCAAAGAGAGGGAAAATCGGGAGACTGCTACAAAGAAAACTAAGGAACCAGTTGTAATCTTTTACTGAAATGTTTTTTTTTTTTTTCCTAACATAAACAACAATTCAAACAGGCCTTTAGAATCAAAGCTACACATGTAAAGAATAAATGCAGTCCATTATCAAGTATTTCCAAGAAAAACAAATCTGTATCCAGCAGCCTAACTTTTATGCCAAAAGAGGATATTTTTAAGAGCTTGGAACTAAAATAATAAAGACCCACATCCATAAAATAATTTTAAAACACAGATAACCATTGAAATCCAATGAAACTTCCTAGTACAAAAATCTGAGTTCACCCTAAAACAATCCCTTAGTCACTGTTACCTTGACTAGCTACAGACAATACCAAATAAGAAGGGAATAATACCTGTGTTTGGGCTTCTTCCACATCAGTTGTCTCTGTAACCTCTTCATGGGCAGCAAATGTGATGAACTTTGGGACCAAAACTGAATTACTTTTGAAGAGATTGGAAAGTTTTAACGGAGACCCAAATTTTGTGGGTCTGTTTCTGAAAGATAAACAAAACAAACGTTTCGGGGTTTCCAATGATGTTGTGCTTAGAGCTGTTGGAGTCTGGAGAAAGGCTGGGGTTCTTAGGACTGTGGCCATCGAAATTGGCAGATAAAGAGAGAAAGATTGAGGGAGAAAAATACACGCGGAGAGAGAGAGAGAGAGAGAGGAGGGAGGGAGGGATAAGAATCTTAAAAATTGGGGATTATAGATGATTATAGAAGGTTCTTGAAAGGGAAATGCGAATTTCCCAAGCTCTAAAATAGAGCAAGAGTTTGGTGGTGCTTTTAGAGGTTCTGTTTGGTTGCAGAGTAAGAATAAGTGTTTTTCGCCTGTTTGGCAACAGGTCAAGTTAGGGTTGACCCCCTATGCGGATTAGCCGATTAAGATTACCAAATTTTAATCCTCACTAATTTATAAAACATATTATTTTTGTAAACCCTAATATGGACTAATTTGATCTTTTTATATATAAAATAAATAAACGAGTTATTGTTAAACCCTAACTCTAATAGAGTTAAAAGGGGTAATGCCGTAACCCATCAGAAATGATTAATCTTACCTAACTTGTTTAGCTAGCAGATTGAAATGATTTATTGTACCTATATTATACCAATTCTTTTGTGGGGTCAACATGTAAAAAATCACTTTCATGTAACACTTTCACCATCGTTATCATAAAAAATCACCTCCCCTCAATTCCTCAATTCAACTCTGTAAATTTATGATCAATTTTCTTTAATTTTTTATCAGGGTCATAAGTTTTAAAATATATTGATCTTCGAACATGATGATCTATGTAATAAAGGACACATTCTCACCAAGTTGCCATCAATCGGCACTCGGTGATCTACGTTTCCCCCCAAAAGAAGTGATGGAACAGAGGTTATTTTTCAAGGGATTTTTTTGCAAATTATAGGTCTTCAAATCAGCTGAATTTTTGTACACATAATATTATCATTATTTATAATATATCTACAAAAAATCAGCTCAATCAGAAATATCTAACCCTCCAAACAAATCACTTTAAATGTAAGCCGTTCATTCACATTATTAAAGTCTAAATTAAGTATTCGTGGTGTTAGAGGGTGCTAGAGGTCTCGGATTGAGCTGATTTTTTTAGATATCATCCAAATAGTATAAATAACATACATATCCAAAAATCAGCCTATTTGGACAAACTTAAGAAACTAAACAAAACACAAAACCTAAAAACTTATCATGTGCCCTAAGGGCACATGTTAACAAATTCCTTTTAAAAAAATGGTGAAATATTCCTCTCGGAATCAATTATTGACCCACACATCATGCTTTTCGTGAGCAGTTCTGAATAACTAAACCTCAAATCAGCATTAATTTTTTATAAATAATAATTATAATTATAATTATTATTATAATAATATTGCGCCGTAGAACCACAATATATCTATTTTAGAAGACAAAATAATGTACTGTTAAATTTCATTTGACCAGCATTTTAGAATTTATTCAAAAGTTAAAATATGAGTAAATATTTCCAAACTTCACCGTTTTTTGAAACAGTCCTGGGTTGTACATTGTTATTGGTAACCAGAATTATTTCTATTACTGTTTTTTCTTTTTTTTTATCTTTTATCTTTCTTATATATTTTTAATATTTTATCTACAGTTGTGTGTCATTTTCAGGCAGGGGGGCGGGTCTTTTCTGATCTCCAGATCAAATTTCAGAAACCACCTCAATGTCCACCCTTACCACTGGTTTTAGTTCTTCGCCCTTTGAAGTATAATATGAGTTGTAACCTGCCTCGCCTTCCCTAATTAAACTAATTTTTCAGTCCGTTCAGTAACCCTGAGGCCAGGCAGCTCGCTCCATCCAAAATAAGCACTTTTGCAATTAGGAAATAGGGACACTTTCTTCTTCTCTCGTTTTAGGAGTGAAACAATTCCTACATTCGTTTACCAAAGTTTTAGTATGTATAAATAGTTTATTTTCTATTTTTTACAATCCCCAAGTGCCCTCTCTTCTATTGGTCCTTTATAAGTTCTACCAGGAGGTCCAGGTTTCGTACCCTCAGGAACAATTTTGCTGGCTTCTACAGCTTTTGTACGAAGCAACGATGAACAATTATAAATCATTACTTGTGTTTACCTACTTTTTTCAAAGGCAGATTTCAAAAGAAGCTTCCAAGAAAAACTAATATACTTCATTCCAAAACTGCAGAACTACCAAACTGGTCCTGGCAAACCCAAGTTCTTGTTGGATAAAAGCATCTCCAATGCAATTGTAAATATGGAAAACAAATCATTGCCACAGAAAAACTAGACACCTACCTCAAAAACCTTCTTTAAAAACCTTTGATGCTGACATGACAGTAGTCAAAAATAGACATTGTGCAGTCGATTGTCTATTTAACTTCACAATGTATTTCTAATCTAGTCGACAGACATGCCTCATGGAAAAGAAAAAACATTTGCATTGGGTATGCTCTAACCATTTGGTTTTCCAAATGGTGGTTTTGGTTTTCGATATGGTGGTGAGATGTTCTCTGTTAACCGTTGCCACCTGAGCCGCATGTATTTCAGTCTGATATTAATAGTCTTCAAGGAAACAATCAAAGACGTTGGACTTTATCCAAAAACATTGTGGTTATTAAGAACAAAACACAGTTTGGCAAAGTGATCATTTTAACCATAAAGGCCAATTTAACAATTAGGGATTTACTCTGAAAGTCAGATAACAAAATGACACCCGATTCAATTTATGGTTTGAGAGATTTTAAGTAAGGATTTTGTGGGAACCAGAGATTTGGTGGAAAACAAGTTAGATTTATAATATGATTTCTAACTAGTTTTCCATCAAATCCCTTATCCCCACAACATCCCTATTTAAAATACCCCATCCAAAAAAACAATTAGAGTTTGCACAAGGAAACCAGCTTTTCCTTTTAACATGATAGACAACTCGGTTTAGACTGGACCACGACTAATCGAGGGATGTAATCCACGCTAGACAGGACCCAAAGCTAAAACCAGCAGAATGAAGGAACCAGCGCTAGACAGGAGCACAGCTCAAACCTGGCCTCAAATAAACAATAGACGTAGCAAAAGGCTACAACACTGTAGTGACTGTAGACGAACAATACTCAGTAGTGGTAAAAGGTATATTGCGTAAAATAAGATGAACTCAAGCTAGAACCAAAACCCTAAGTTGAGCAACAGAGGCAGTAAAGGGTCTTCCACTCTGCAAACAATTTGGAATATACCTACCATGGGGGAATTAAACCCCACCAGCAAAACACAACTTACCAAGTAAGCTAGGATGTAAAGAGGCTCAAGACTTCCAGTATGCAAAATCTTGGAATATACTCAAAACCAAAAGTTGCAACAGAACAAGTACTAGACTTTTGTGGATTCGGCCCTACAGAAGCATAAGATTTCCCATTCAACTTCTGCATGAATACCAAACTTCAAATACAATCATCAGAACCTCTCAAATTTGAACTACAAAGCAATTGACTTAACAAAACTATATAACTAAAATCGCAATCAGTTTGAAGAGTTCAGTACCGACTTTAAATCATTTATGTGAAAAAGCGAAAAATAAGTACGAGGAATCATAACTCAAAATGACACTAGAGAAAAAAACAACAAAGAAATCCCGGCTAAGTGTCTCTTCTAATATAAGTCTTGCCACCCTAATGAGGACCTTGACATTGTCGTCCAACAAATGGGAGAAGTCCACTGAAGCTAATACAGCATATGACGTTTATTTTATCTCCAAGATCTTTGGTAGGTAGATGATATAAAATCAGTTCAGAATATGCACCTCGTAAGAATTCCCTCGTAAAAATCTATTCATTCAATCTAGGATCACCCTACAGAACTTTAAAAAGATATAATCTCGTTATCCTCGAGTACCTCTAATAACTTGACAAAAATCTTGTAGGGTTTTTTTTTTCTAATTCTACTTTGCAGGTTCCAGATATGTTAATCCACCAATCGAGGAAACACTACTTCCTAACCTGAAAACCTTGACTTCAAGTACAGAACTAACCAAATTGTAGGGCCAAATCCATACCTTGAACAAGATGAGAAGCTCCCCAGCCACCTCAAGGGATGAAGATCATAGAACTATACTTACATCTTAGCAACAACCTGATTTCCTCTGCTTTATGGAACTAAACCCACATGCAAAGTAGGTTAATGAGTATTTATGGACAATATAACAATCATTAAACTAAGAAGAAGAAGAAGAAGAAGAAATAAAGATAAGGAAAAACAACAAAGAAAAAACATTTGAAACTTCAAAAACAACCAAAAAACCACAAGACCCAGAGGAATCTGGTCTGCCATGTATCCATAGGGGACAGAACTACTCAAAAAAATCTGTTACCTAATCCACATAGTACATATACAGACACAGACACAGACACAGTAACAAAACTTTGATGGGGACGGGGTACATCTACGCCCCCAGGTGCACGGCGTCAGATTACCTAGAGATTCCTGTGATGAGATCATCTGACGGTACGCACCTGTTGGGGGGCACAGGTGGAGTCCATCCCCAAAAAAGTGATCCTCCAGACACAGACAGACGACAAAAACCATTTTTCTAGTAAATGAAACCTAAATTTCTTTTAGAAAAATTAAGTTGACGGCGTTATATTTGAGAATTGAGATTTTAGAGTTCCAACAAAAAGTTGCATCAAGTATGACTGTTGCCTGGAAAATCTCATTGTACCTTATTTATGGTACAGATTTATAACTGCCATTCAGCAGAAAAAATAATAATAACTGTTTTTTTTTTCAGAAACGATTGAACTTAATTATAACAGAACAAAGGAGATGCAGTTATCGTGGAAAAAAAAGGTCCTTGCACTGCTTCAAAAAACCACCTGCAATCAAAGCCATTAAGCAAAATCTACATCATAAGATCACATTAATCAACCTGCAGTGTAGACAACTGAAGTCAAGCATGTCACCGGTCACCTGGATAATTTACCGTCAATAAGAGAAAGTAGCATGCACTTCTAATGATATGATTATCATACTTTACACTAATAAAAATTCTGCCACTTGATAATGTGGGCAACGGATTAATCATTAGCACATGAAGCTAAGAATATGATAAAAAAAATATTGCAATCAATGAAAAGGTACTATGTGAAGCTGGTAATAATTGAAAGAAATAGAAAAAAGGAAAGCACTTTTCATAATACCTCTTAGACTCCATAAGGTTTAAGAAGTTATATACCCAATGACTCAAACCTATTCACCAAGCTTTAAAGAAATACGCAAACTCATAGTCATAGTCATAATACTACAAAGTTTTGGAGGAAAAGTTGCCATAAAAAGAAAGTTTAAAAGAGAGAGAAAAAAAAAAAAAAGTTCTCCACTTCAGTTGCCTAGATTCTGGTTTTTATAGCAATAAAATCGTAACACTTCATCAGAAAAACAAGGTTTGCCTTGGCATGAGCTCCTGGAACTTCAGAAGAATCACCAGTCCAGAATAAAATATATTGACGCACCTAAGAGGAATCTGCACAATTGAATAAGTAAAACATAAAAACTCAATTTCAAAAGGGAAAAATGTGAGAAGTTTTCCAAGTTAAAATCTTGCATACTAATGGAAAACAAATAAATTGGTAAGAAAATTTTAAAGTTCAAACCTTGCATACTAGTAGAAAACAAATATCTTGGTACTTTGGACAGTTTACTTTGAGAGCTTTGAACATAAATGATTTTGATATTTTCTTATTTTTCATTCAAGTGCAAGATTATTTTATCAAAAAAAAAAGTATGCAATATCATACTGAAAACAAAGTTCACAAGACTAGTTACTTCGCTGTTTAAAATATTAAGAAGACCATAATTAAATGTGTCAAAGTATGAAACATTTCAAAATAATTCCTCAAATTTTAGGCCAAAGGTACTACTCAACAAGAACTTTCAAAAGGCAAACACAATGCCAGCTTCGTAAAAGTTCCAATTAAAACACGGTGTAGAACCAAAGCAGACACCAATATCATGTGGTCATATCCGGCCAATGACAGTTCCCAACATCAGTGGAAGTTTAAACAGTGAAATAACCATATGCCATGAACCAATTAAAAAAAAGTAATGAAAAAGACGCCACAAGGTGTTACAAACACCACTTTAAGTAGGTCTGTGTGTCAATACTCTTGAACTGGAGCAGAGTCCAAAGATAGCACCACCCTAATTTTAGGACAAGGCGTTGATGAAATTGAAGCTTCAAAGACATGCCCATGTGCCTATTAGTAGGCACTGAGAATGTTCTCATTTGACATTAAAGAAGCAATAGAAAGCACCGCAATTAGGGTTAGACAACACCATATATCCACCAACAGAAAGATTGCCAAAATGTAGGAACAGTCAATGAGAGAACAAAAATGAAATGTTTTACATTACACAGAAGAGTGCAGCAGTCAAAAAAAATGTTCTCATTCTCAAATAGCTGCCCTCTTTCATATGCACGAAGTTAATCAGTCTAGTATAATAGCTAGATTTAGATGGACAGCATGAAGTACTATAACTTGTTGCTTTTACTAAGTTCACATGGTGATATAACACAACAACAATAACTGGGAAAAATGAAAGTACAGCTATTCAACGTTTATTACCAGTTATTCTACATTTAGATAGCTATCAAATCTAACAATATATATCACAGCGGGGACAAACGAACACATTTTACAGTCCTTTCCATAAACCCTACAAAAGTTCTTTCCTTTTCATTGATTCTGCTTCCACTCGTACTGATTCCCAAATTCATAATCACATATCCTACTTATTTAACTACCAAAATTGCCTGCAAATAAGACAACGACCTATAACTACTACAATAACAGAAATCAAGTGATGCTAGCAAAAAAAATCTTTAATTTTGAATGAAAAATCTAAAAACACAAAATTACTACGTTCATTTTAAGCAGCATAGTATTTTTTCCGAAATCATAATGAGGATATCACCAAATATGAGTAATTCTACACAATATACCTGAACCTTACCTAGTGACCCATATAAGGTGTTACACCGCCCATGTGTCCACCCCCTTGCTGAGACCTCCCAGCATTCGTTTGCCCCATTTGAGGGTTTTGGTACCCACCCTGCATTCCAGGCTGACTCCCATAACCACCCATCACATTGGAATTAAGACCACTTGGCTGATTCCCATATCCACCCTGCATCGCACTGTTCACCATTGATGGCACGGAGGGGTTAACGGGAGCACCCATTCCAGTCGACCCAAGAGTACCAAGTAAATTAGTCAGCCCCAATCCAGCACTTCCCTGTGAGGCAAGCAGCGCAGTTAAAGCCTGTCCTATCACCGGGTTCAAACCCTGAGTGGGTCCATTGTAAGGCCCAGGTTGTGCCATCATATGCCCTCCAGTTCCTGCAGGAGCTGTCATGTGATTCCCTGAAGACCCAGAATATTTGGGGTTTTCATTCCGTGAGTAATGTGCTCCACGACCACCGCCAGAATGGTGGTTCGATTGATGTTGCTGGAAGAAGGGCTTGTTTGGCTTGGGACCGTCAACCGCCTTCTGACAATGCAAAACATGCCCTTCAAAGTTCTTGTGCGGCTCTTCCAAAGCCTTCCTCGCACTTTCAGTTGACTTGTAAACAAAAAGGGCGAAGCCTTTAGGTTTTCCTGTCTGCTTATCTAACCCTAAAGGACCTTCTTCAATCTCACCAAATTTCGAAAAGAAATTGAGCAATTTCTGCGGATCAATATCTGCACCAACGTTACTCACGTAGATCTTCCGTTGTGTGTATTCTGAAACTGGCGGAGCTGATGGAGCCGGAGCCGGAACTGGTCCGGCCGAAGCTAACTGACAAGCCGTCATCCGATTACCGATCTTTTTCTGCGGCTCCTTTAAAGCTTTTCGCGCACCACTTCGATGTTTGAACAGAATGAACCCGTAACCCTTAGATTTACCAGAAACCTTATCACAAACCGCCTTACAGTCTTCGATCTCACCGTACTTCTTGAAGACGCTGATTAGGGTTTCAGCATTGGTATCCCAACCGAGTCCGTGAACGAATATCTTGCGATGAACGGGATCCACGTCAGCAAGCTTACGGATCGAATCAAGAACATCGGGATGCTTTTCTGCCGCTTCACGTAAGAGATCTGAGAGCTGACTCTTAGTGAATGGTTCAATAAGTTTCTGAAACGGTTCTTCTGAATCATCCTCATCGTCGTCCTCATCGGCGTTTGATTTTGACGCTACAGATGTTGAAGCGGATGGATCAGCGTTTGAGTTATTCTCAGTTTTTAGGGTTTCTTCTTCTCCTTCACCGTCTTCATCTTCTTCTTCATCCTCTTCTCCTTCTTCTTCATCTACTTCTTCTTCTACCTCTTCTTCTTCTCCAGCGTCTTCGGCTTCCATCTCTTCTTCGATTTCGTCTACTTCTTCTGTGTATTGAATTTGTTCTTCCTCCTGTTCTTGTTTCTTTTTGGCTGCCTTGGCGGGCTGTGTTCCAGAGCTAGCCGCCTTTCGCTTCTTCGCCATGGCCGTAAAGAATCAACTTGGGAGAGGAGAGGAGAGATGAGGTGAGAGAGAGAAAGAGAGGATTATGATCGTATTGAGTGGGTTTTTGGTTTGGATGGTCTAGGGTTTGGACCGTAATAAAAGGGATAAATGTTGTGATTCTGTGAAGGTTTAATAGAGAAATTGTCGTTTACGAAATTGCCCCTAGGTTGAATCCGATCTGAGATTCTGTCATGGTTCGTCGACTCGGACTCGGTGAGCGACTTCATACTAATCGAGTCCGAGTCCGATCCTAAGTCACCACCGAATCAGCCCAAGTTAATAACGTGTCAAAAAATATATAAACAAAAAATAAATAGGCTAGAGTCGACCAAGTTGAAATGATGGAGTCACACGAGTCAGGCCTGAGTCAAAGACAAACCAAAAATAAAAAATAAATAAATAAATCTAAGTCGAGTGAGTTAAGGCCGAGTCGCACCGAGTCCATAACGTGCCGAGCTTGGTAATGGATACCTAGCTAGGTGGTGATCGAGTCCAAACTGAGTCAGTCGAATCAGATGCGATTCAGAAAACAAAGGTTCACGCACGCCAACCTGTTCCTTCATTTAGAAGTTAGAAGGAATCCACCAACATCGATATTGAGACATTTAGGCCCATATAAAATTGATCCACTAGATGATATTTGGGTAAGGATGTTCTTCCTCAACGTTTTAGATCATCCTCACCAAACATTAGCACATTTTATAGTTTATAAACCCATCATCTCGTGATTGAAAATTACTGAAAATCTATGATGATTGTGCTATCATTTTATTGTTGACTTCAATCAAATAGATGATATGGTTACAAGCTTTATAATAGGGGATTTATTGTGATAATGATCCACATAAAGAAGATACCTGACAACAAGTCGCATTAGAGTTGACCATAAACGGGTTGGCAGGTTAACAGAATAAGATTATCAAATTATAGTATTGATTTTATATGCAAGTTATAGTTTGCATTGTCTATTTTTATGCATGTTTTGCATTCGTGAATGGGTTTTAAAAAAAACTAAAATTAAAATTTGTAGTATGCAAATTAAAATTGCATATAATCTGGGGTTTATAGCTTCATAAATGGGTTTTTTCTGAGTTTTTTTTTTAAATTTAGTATTCATGTTTGATTTTGTTTTAAAGATCTTGAAAAAGTCTTTCCGACAATATAAAATTTTTTCAAATACAAATTATATTTTAAAAATTATGACTATCTTTATGGTAAAATTAATTAAAAGAGGCGACCATTAGTCCTTAGAGGGTTTTTATCTTTTTACATCGCGCTAACGTATTCTACGAACTTTGAGTACAAAAATTAAAAATAAAAAAAAAACTTGTCATTGTCATACTTTTTTTTTCATGTAAGAATATTTTCACTCATATTCTCATTTTACAATACCCCTCCATAAAACGAAATCGAGTGTTAGACAGTTTAGACTTGGGTTTAATTCTCATATACGTATATTTAATATAAATATATTTAAAAAAATAAAAAATAAAATGTATTTATAACTTTAGTTTAATATCTTTTATTGTACAAGAGGCTCGTCTCATGTCAGTGCAGCAGATGAAGGGATTCCCATAAGTCAGATGAGAGATTGAAAAAGGGAGAGAGAAAATGAGAGAGATTGAAAAAGGAGCAATCTACATAGCCTATAGGTGATTAAATGTTTGTTTTTTTGTGAATATTAATGTATGATATTCTTAACATGTTTCACAAGCCGGTTTGGAAAAATTAAATGTGTAGTGTCAATATATAAAATTTAGGGTGTTACCTTATAATTAATAGATGGGTCCTCATATGTTCCACACACTTTATTCTCATACTACACGTACACATATTTGTTGGTACACGTGGGGATGATCCAAGGTTTTTATTTGTTGTGAAGATGCTCTCCTCATCATGTAGATTAAATCGACGCTTGGATCGTCTCTTAAAGTTTAATGTTCTACTCACTTCATTCTTACATTCTTCTTACACTTTCATGTGGGTCCACTTGGAGATGATAGAAGGTCTAATTTTGTATGACGTTGATATTTTCATTGTTTAAATCAACAGCAACCCACAAGTCATCACCAAATCCACGCACCTAATGCTTACTTTGTTCTATCACACGTCACTTACAAACCTCATAGGTTTGCCGAGATTTGCCAACTTATACTTATGTAGTTTACCATCTCATATGGACATAGCACGTTGAGGGGGCTTGTATAGATAATTGAGCCTTTTTTTACCATGATGGGGATGTCAAATTTGAGGGGGTTAATCACATTTACTACCCTTTTTTTGGAATCTCTCCAAAGCAAAAGAAAAAAAAATACATTAGTTTGCAGTTCGATAAGGTCCTTGAAAAATACAACCTTTGTTTTTTCCCTTATCTTTTAATACTAAAATACTCATAATCTAGTACGACCCATTCATAAGGGACTCGGATGGGCCGATATTAGAGATGTCAATGGTAACTATCGGAATAGATAATGCACTATCTGAATCCGTATCCGAAAAAAATAATCGATATCCGAATTCGATCAGATATCCGAACGGATATTGTATTTCACAATTCGAATCCGTATCCGAAAAATTTATTGAATATCTGATAATATCCGATTCGATCCGATAAGTCAATCTAATTCAAATATTATCCGAAATTTGATAATATGGAACTTAATTTTTACTATATTTTGACATTTTTTTCATTTTATTTATATTAATACCTATTATATAATTATATATTATATACAATTTTTATGTATCATATATGATTTTTATATATATGTGATTTCTTATCGAATCGGATATTAACGGAGCGAATTTCTTAATATCCGAATCCGTATCCGAAATCTTTATTATCCGAAAAAAATATTCGATATCCGAATTAGATATTCAAAATTTTGGATAATATCCGAAAATTCGAATACGAATTCGAATCAGATTCGGATTTTTAACTATCCATTGGCATCCCTAGCCGACATTGTGGCTCATTTGGGCAGTAATGTTATGATCCGTTAATTTAAGATTTTTTTTTGTACGAGTAGTGTTTTATGGACCGACCAAATGCAAAAAGCATAAGTGGCATGGTCGGTCCCACTACCACATAAGTTGGAAACTCCTTCAAAATATTTTAGGAGGGAAAAAATGGTGGGTCCTACCCTACCACGTAAGCATCTGGCATTAGTTTTGTCAAATGGTTTGTCCAAAAATCATTTTCCTTGGCATTATTCCTACATTCTGCTTACACTCACTAATTAGGCTAGCTTAAAGATAATCGATGATTCAAGGTCTGATTTTTTGTGACGATGATCTCCTCAACGTGCGAGTCCCACAAGTCAGTTTTAAAAAGTTTTAAGTGTTGTTTTAATAGAGAAAATTTGAGTTATTCGTCCGTCTAATTTTTTCATTTTTTATTTTCTTCCACCCAACTCTTTGCGAATCCCACCCCACAAGTTTTATATATTTTTTCATTTTCTTATTGTTACACTTCACTTACATTCAATAATGGGACTAGCTTAGAGATGCAAGGGCTGATTTTTTGTCACGAAGATCTCCTTATCGTTTAGATCACATCTGCGAGTAGGTGCTACGTAGATTTGATCCGATGCTGATTTTGTGTTAAGTATTCCTCAGTCTTCATCGTTTATATCACACGAGGTATATCGGCGTGCCTCCGACACGGCTCAAAACCTCGAGAGAGAGAGAGAGAGAGAGGACGCTGCTTACAGGGAAATTTGAGAGAGATGGCAGGGAGAGAGAGGGGGAGCCTGCAGAGAGAGGGAGGAGCCTGCGTCTGAGAGAGAGAGAGGGCAGAGAACAGAGAGAAATGGAGAGAGGTCGAGAGAGAAGGCAGGGAGAGAGGCTTATTGTAACGCCCTGAAAGGTCCCTTTGGGTTTGTCAATGTTCATGATGAGACAATGTACTCAATTGTAAGTCCATGCTTGAGTTAGAGTTAAGGTGTATCCTTCGTGCAAACTCACACTCCATCGAAGATCGAAGAGAAAGCATGCTAACGGACTCAACTCACCACCGGAACTCACCACACTTTGGTAAGTTACCATGTTTATCATTAATAGGTGGTTAGAATGCATTAAGACTTAGCCACAT